>CALYDF020009962.1:0-10374 GCA_944474145.2 Dicrocoelium dendriticum
TGACGTATTCAAGAGGCAGTATTCAACACAACCGCAGTCCTCTTGGTTCATTTCCCGCCACGGACTCTCGGTTCACGCATGTACACTTAGACCTGGTAGGTCCCTTGCCACCTTCTCGCGCATTCATATGCATTTTAATTTGTCAACAGATGGTCAGAAACCTTTCCTGGAAGAGAATGTACGGCTGCGAATGTTTTCCTGGCCTCCTTGGACCGGTGGATCTCACACTACGGATGCCCATCCTTTATTACAACTGACCGAGGGACGTCTTTCGATTTGTCATAATCCGATATGTTCTGCAACCTTTAACGCTGTCGTCGCATTCATATTACAGCGTATCACCCAGCAGCCAATTGGTTAGTTGAACGCTTCCATAGACAGCTTGAAGCCTTGCTCTGCGCCCCCACGACCCTAGCTGGAGCGAAAACGTTTCGCTCGTACCCTTAGGCATTCGCAGCAGCATCAGCGCTGACTTGCAAAATGCACCAACAGAGTTTGTTTACGGCACAACGTTTAATTTGCCAGGAGAATTCGTTTCATCTCCCGCCTCGTCGAGTATGCCTTCGCCTAATTTTGCCACTTCCCTAGTTCAGCGCATAAGTTCACTTCGCCCGACTCCGCCCCGTGACAGACTAGAGATGTGCAAATACACAGCGAACTCTACCTGCACCCACGACTTCCTCTGCAACGAAGCAGTGCAGCTCTTTCTCAACCCTCTTTACACTGGCCCTTTCAAGGTCTTGCAACGGACTCCGAAATATTTTACTTTAGACCAGCATGCTCACCGAACAACGGTGTCCATCAAAAAATGGAAAATGTCTGAAAATATCTTTCTTTGACGAACCACTTGAAAAACCATCCTGATGCTAGCACTCAGGTACCCGCACTTGCGATGACTTCCCGAGCACTGGATAACTCGAGATTCTGCGTTTCCCTTGACTCGCAACCAACCTTGCCACAACCCCAGGCAACTGACCTAAGCGGTAAACTGGTCAAACGTCTTACCCGGTTTCCAGCTTTTGTATACGTTTGCTTATTCTATTAACACGAATTTTTCGTTTTCAGTGATAATAGTGCCGCTAATACACAAATGTTTGGCAAAGTTGACGTAAAAACCCAAAACTTTTGGAAGCTCAATAAGCGTCTTGGCTTTAATCATATATGCCATGTGCCATCTCCTGCGTCAAATTACTTCCCCGACCCTTGCCCACCGACTCTGCTTTCTACCTCCCAGAAACTAAACCGCCAGAAGGGCCAAGGCGACCCCCGAGTGACTCGCCAAACAGCGCAATGCAACCCGCGAGGGACACGCTAGCCTGTCCAAGGCCCCTCCCTTAACCAAAGAGCAGTCGGTCGCCCTTATTTGCGGAGAGCCACGAACAGGTTGGTCACCAACCGCCTGTCTAGGCATTGCCGAGAAAGCCCCCGGATTTCTTCGTGCGAATAGGACGCCTGGATTTCTTCGGTGGACGAGGACCGTGGATAGGAGTGCGGTAGAGAAAGTGACACATTTCAACCATGCCGTCGGATCTGCGGAGGAGGGAATACCCTGTCGGCCTTTTTTCTGGAATAAACAGTTCTGTTTGCAGTCCGACAGAGCCAACCCGACGGACAACCGAGGACGCACACTGGTTCCCATGACCAAATTAAATAATTAATAACCAAAGCCTAGACCCATCAAACTGCTACACACCCTGTCTTCGAAGCCCTTGTTCAAACCCAAGCAACTATTAGCTCCCGTCCTAACCTTCCGTTTTCACCCACTAACAGCTTCATCAAAAGCTTCCATCCTTCAGGCTGCGAGGGAGGCCCTTGAAGTGGAACAGGGAACAGGCTCTTTTAGTATTTTGTAACATTAGATTTTACGGCTGTTTTAACGTTCAAATCGTCTGCTTCTTTTACTGACGAGATCCGCGAACACAAATCGTTTTGGTGAGTACTCCACTGCGCCGTTTTTCGCTCTAGTAGATACGCTTCCCACATTTGTAGCCTGCAAATATTTCTTGGGTGCAGTTGAATCCAACTTCTATACTGTCCCGCAATTGGCACGGCTTTTACGTGTCATTTTTACCGACTCGTATCTCAGGCCCCACCGAACAAGCTTTTGTATTCCTAATAAGTGCGACTACTGAGCGCCTAATACCCTTAGCCCTTATATTGCTTACTTCACTTTCTTAAAGCAAATTCTAGCACTCGACAACTCCATGCAACAACCGTGATCCGGTCACCGTGCGGCTTGTGTAGCTTCGCGGGTTGATCGCGAAATTTAGACAAAGCAGCCAGACTAAATGTTTAGCACAAGTCCCGTCCAATTATTTCATTTAATTTACCGTACATAAGGACCTGGTCACCTCGAAGACATGAGTAGGACACTGACTACATTCCAAGGTAAATAGTCGCTTGAGTTCCATTTGCCCCGGTAAAAATTCGACCATGCTTGTACTTACTAGAGTTTTATTTTGCCTGGCAGTGTCAAGGCAGGCAAGTCTGGATGCATTATGCTTGATACGACCTAACAACAGCTGAGTGCAGCTACATAACATCACCAGCAATTAAGACTACGAAGGAAAGGTGCTTTGACCGTGACATTTGGAACCACTTACATGCGGCTTTCTTCCATCTGTCACTAGAGTGCAAAGTCGGGAAACGGTCGACGCCCAAGCCTAGAGGATTAAATGAAATGGGATTTCGGCCCCACAATGCACGTGCCAAAGAAGAAAAGGTTGCTACTTTACGAAAACGAAACCATAAGAAACACCAAGTTCCTTTGCTTGTTAATGAGTGCAGAATTATTCGCCGTGGTTGCAACTTACTGACTGCACAAATTATTCGTTAGCTGGCGAGGATGCCAGTTTCCAGAGGCCTGAACCATTGGGCAAAGTTTGCCTAACAATATCTTTTCCCTGCTTCCAACCTGAAACACTTTTGTTGATTTCCGGAGGCAGATTCTCTTTCCGATGCAATGTACGTTTTGATCGGACAAATCCCGATTCACTGCTGACGTTCACTAAGGCCTGTACAATTGTGTTTGGACAAATTTCGCTACTGGATATTTTCTAGGAGATCTTTTCTCCTGCGTCACGATGGGCTTCAATATCGCACAGCCACCCGCAATTTCGGTGTCTCAGTCAAAACGAGATCTAAGTGAAACATGACTGCGAAGGCGGTCGCGTGTTGCTCGGTCCGCTACGTGGGTGCGCCAATCTCTTCGAGGTCTTACCTGAAGGCTCAAATGCACTGGTTTGAGCCTTCAGGTAAGACTTCGAAGAAATTGGCGCACCCACGTAGCGGACCGAGCAACCCCCGACCGCCTTCGCAGTTAACCAGCAACCGTGCCTGGCGGGTTTTCGTACAGTGACGCCAGGAAAGTCCAGCAGTCGATGTAGTTAACACATATCTTTAACAACTGAAGTTCATCTAGCATTTGCTCCTTTAGAAGAACAACATATGACTTAATGAAAATACTGAAAATAACACTGCAATTATTATACTAGTTTCAGCAACGCGGAGTATTTATCAAAGGTTCTGTTGACGTTGGCTGTTTCGGAACATAGTCCGATAATTTAGACTCCCACGTCGTAACCTAATCAAGTTTGTATGACAGCTAAAATAGAAACGGAGGAAATGTGGCTAGGGCTCCCGACGGGCCTCCTTTATCTGCCTTGGGTTTTGCCACCATTTTAACCCTCTTCTCATTTCCTTTGACAAGGGCTAACCGACGAATCAACCACAGTAGCTAAGGGTTCGGTGCCAACAGTGTCGTTGCTAAACTGCTTACTGACAGTAGACTATGAGTAAACAGACACCTGGTCCGGCAAGTTGTATCATCTACTGCCTATTGACGGAGACCTAAGCAGTCCAGGAACTTAACAAAGCAATCAAATTCGCAGTCCAGCGAACACAGCAGACAGCATGCTTTCCAGAGACAAAGGACTACTAGTTACTGGCGTATAATGCTCAGTGCTTTGCACAAAGCAGTCAACACAACGGTGTGGTATGCTCTCGCTACTAACCATAACTGAATACTGCATCAAATGCAGACCAGAACAGTCCATATGGAACCAACGGTGACAAAATACTGCATTGCGGGCACCCGGTCAATGTTGTAAGCGCTTTGAGACACTCCGTTTTACCATAATTAATAACCCGGTCGCCGTAAGGTGGACACGTTGAGTTAAGACTGCACTCACAACCATTGGGCAGAAGTGTTAGAAATCAGTTAGCCGTAAGACAAAGGCAACCGTTGTGAATCGGTTTACAGTGACCCGGTATGAAATCGAAGGAAGGGCCAGTCGAAAATACCAAGTATCTACGTATGTATTCAAATCGTCGCACTAAATCGTAACGGGAGAAAGAGTGTCAACATGAACTCGAAGCATGTAACGGCAGGTTCTTTGCGAAACATCAGATTCACAACAATCAGGCAACCGAGGGCACACAGACCAATTACACCGAAATTATCAACTCACAAAAAACAAATTAACTGTGGCTTTTGCAATGGTTAATGGCGCACGAGCGGCGAGTAGCTGCCTAACGTCCAGTGGTCAAAAGACCAGTACCCACCATAAGCCACAGAATCCACAGAGGGTAAGTTTACAGGATCCATGGAAATATACGCTTTAACTCAACCATCGTACCGTTTCGTGTCAAACTAAGCGGGAAGAGCTCTCAGCACGTCGACCTGATAACCGATTCTTACATTTACACAGGAAAAGGAAGTATAGCAATAAGGTCATTGCATGTTCATGTATTTGCATACGCTTCTTCCATGTACTTAGAGGCTGAAATAAGTACGCATAAGAAAACGGGGAAGCTGGCCAAACACATTTCTCTTAGGCCTCGTTTGAAGCCCGCCATCGATTGTGGGAAAAACACCAGAAGCATTCTTGGAACGATGATTTTACATGCCACAGCGACGGGAAAATGGAAGCGTTTGGCGGTGGGTCAAAAAAGGCTCGTCATATTGACAGCGAACCTAAACCTGCTGGAACCGAGTTAAATTTTCACCCCGCCCGTAAGGAAGATGCTTACAAGTCAATTGTGTTGGCAAAATTAGTCCGCTTGCCGCTTGTAGAATTACGTCGCAGTCGCTAGTGAAACTTGCTTTACATGCTCCTCAGTGTCAGCAAATTTAAGGGGTAACGAACTCAACAAACGCTTAAGCTGGTTTAAGTTCATGCAGGGCTGGATAGATAGGATTATCCCTTGAGTGTTCCTCATTCAGCGGGTCATTGAACCTGGAGTTGGCGGACATTAAATCACCGATGTACCTAAACCAAAGATTAAAGCACACTCTGTCCAACCAATTATGGCCCATCTGTCCAGCCCTAGCAGTCCCTGCTGGACCGGTTACGTGAAATAAGAAAGTAAACAAAGTAAACTCAAATGGCAAAAGCGAAAGTGGAAAGAGCTATGCAAGTAGAATACGGATATTTAAGTCAATAAGAGGAAATGAAATGTGAAGGTGATTCAGTTAAGCAAAAGGAAAGGTTTGCTGTCGCCACTCAAGAGCGTCGAGCTGCCGTGCATACCCTTAACCGTAGGTTCCCCAACCACGTGATTTGGAATTCTAGCGACCTATAAAGGCGGGTCAGACGAATTTCCGTCCTAATCTCATCAGACGATGGGTTATGCAGTTTCAGTGAGTGACGGCAGAGATTAGGTAAGGTTGCGGGACTAAATAGCCTGGCAAATCCGGGCAGCTGTTATCCGTCAAAATACTTTAAGTGACAATCAGGTCCCCTCTTATCCTTCGGTATTGCATTGAGTACATCCTCAAACTGAGCAAGCGCTCAGAATACGTCTGTCCCCGTAGACCCTGCACTAACCGAGTGCCAACTCGTAACATCCTCTCCAAGTCCATTTTGTCTCTGTTAAAACATGGTGGACATGTCTGGATACAATATTCCAGGTGGTTTTGATCAACTGCCGGAAATAGCTTCACAAAAATACTGGCCGTTAGGATTCCGAAAGAGCGGCGCATAAATCACGACATACGAAACCCCGACAAGCAGTCTTCTGCCAGTTGTCGCCAGAATGAATTGCTGATGAGTTTAGGACTCATAAATCAACCTACTGAGTGACAACAAGGAGGTCCCCACCGCCGATAACATTTCGGATGGGAGGATTAGCAGCTCTGATTCGGAGAACAGAGTACTTGGCTCTATTTATGGGCATCAACCATAAGTTAGACCATTCTCAGAGCCGAGCTAAAGCACGCTGAATTGCCTCAGGACCCCTCGATTTCCAAAATATTTCAGAGCTTAAGGCCGTCAGCAATCAGTTATGATGACATCCCTAGCCGTCCGGGCAAGTCGTCTACATAGATCGCGAACAACGATGGCCCCAATACCGAGCCCTGCGGGACGCCACTAAGGACAATTTGCTTGAGCGAACGGCTAGGCCCCATCCGTACGCACTGTTCTCTCCCCACAAAGAAGGCAGACGCCTATTGAAGGGAATGACCAGATATCACGTAAGATCGCTGATTTAGTGAGGGTCGAAGCTGGGGAACAGTGTCTAATACTTGCTTAAAGTCCACGAATAGCGCGGCTTTAGCGTGGTCACTGACTACCGCTCCGGCCCAGCTTTCACGTGATACAAGTATATTAGTCTGACATGAAAATCCCTTGCGGAAACCATGTTGCATAACACTGAGAAGGTTGAATCTATTCAGGTGGCTCTACACTGACTCCCTTATCAGCTTTATAAACAACTTGACTACCTCGCCTGTTAAACTGACAGGCCTGTAGTTCGCGGCGGGAGCTGTCACCGCCATTAAAAATCGGACGGATGATTGCCTCCTTCTATTCCGAAGGTAGAATGCAGCTGTACAGTGCAATTAAAAACACGCATGTGAGAGGGAAACTCAGCTTAGTGGCCAATTCATGTATCAGATTTGGATGAATTGTAGCGGGACCGGAAGCTTTGGAGGGGTTAAAGACTTGCACTAGCTCGAAGACCTGAGTCTCCGTTATGTTAAATTCAGCTAAGCAATAATCCTCTAGAACACTTGAAACCAGTTAAACCTGTGGCCAAAAGGTCTCCCGAGCAAAGACCCAGTATACTATTTACTAAGTATACAAGCCTTGTCCTAGTCAGTTTGCGCTTTGTCCCGTCTGCTTTCAATAATACTGGTATAGACAGTTTTGCCCCGCTGCGTCTTTTGACGTAAGCAACATACTTCCGGGTATTAGCTGCGGCCGAGTCCGCTTAACCCTGCTCTTACTGGAGAGGAACGGTTCTGAGATGTTGCTTCCATTTATTCCTAATCTCTCGATAACTGGCATGGGCACTGGCTGGTGAAGCTGCTTGGTAGGTTTGCATGCATCTAGACCGCTTCTTGCGTAGATACTTTCCTGTGGCCTAGATCCCTGGCGGCCGTGCCCATACCCTCTTTTCCTCGTGCGTGAAATACAGGGAGTGGTAACCTCCGTACGTTATGCCTTTAATTTATCCTAGGCATACTGGACAGAGTCAGCCATTGAGATATCGCAGTTCAGAACTGAAGCCTTAGCTCGCATGGCACTAAAGTCCGCCCGCCAAATATTCGGCAATAATTCAAGTGCGTTCTGTTGGTGCTCTGAAAGAGCAAACCGAAAGGACATGCATGTGTGATTGCTGGACCCTAGAGGTGCACCGTATGAAACGCCGGTCACGACGTCGATGGACTTAGCGAAAAACAGGTCTAGCGTACATGGTATTTGGTTGTCCGTATACCTAGTGGTGAAATCCACGAGCTGGTACAAAGGCTCTTGGAGCGTCACCTCAGTAAAGTTCGCACCGAATGTTACTGATGCCGAATTGCAAGAAAGGTTGGCTCAACAGACTTCCGGGAGGTTGGAACCCCCTAACAATAAACCTTTATTCGCGGTCTGCGTGCAAACAAAGTCAATTATCCTCTTGGATGAACTTCCAGGCCCCTGTATATCACTACGCCTGTAAAATGTGTAGAGGACGTGCAACAAACAGCCGAGCTGCTTCAACATTCTGATCCGACGTTTTACATATGCAGGTCCTCTGCACATCTAAGTTACAGCTCACATGCAGTACGACTCCGCCTTGGCGACCAACGGAGCAAGCAGTCCTAAAGAGCACGTAGCCAGTAAACATACCTCTCCATCCGTGATATCCGGAGACAACCACGTTTCAGTGAAAGCAAGTAAGTCGTGACGAGATTTGTCCACAAGTAGACCCAAATCGCGCGCCTTGTTCCTTAGGCTAAGCACGTTGCTTAGTATTACCTCAAGGAAGTCAGCACGACAATCCCTGGGTCGTGCGACATCAGGATGGGTTCTGCTAGGGCGAAAAACAACTTCCGGCTGACCACCTGAAAACCCACCAGATGGAGGCCTTGCTCGACAACCGCTCGTTTAGTTTTGAGGTCTTTCGTAGCCTCCTTTAACTTCAATATATCTGCCAGTGGGAGGTCCGCCTGAACGCTGACACCACTACCCTTAAGTTTGAATGCAAACAGCTGTAATGATTTGCGTTCCTCCAGGGTAGAACGACGCACACGAAGTAGTCGGGGTCGTGGATTTGGTGTAGCGATAGGAACGTCCCACAAGCTGGTCAATTTGCTGACAGTGACACTGGGGAAGCCAGGGAAGCAGCACGCTGAAACACAGTTTCAGCCACTTGATGTCATCCAAGATGCGTTCCCTTGGGAGAACAGCCCGCAACTTCAGTAACATTACCGAGTGGAACGCTACTATCCATGAAATATTTGGCACGACGGGCATTGTTTACCCCACGTGCTTTGGATTCGACACTTATACCAGTTGTTTTCAGCACTGACGGTGGGACTGCCCCTGTCTCCGCAAAAGACGTCGAAGCAACGGTAGCGTAAATTTTCCGCTCTATTGCTGGCGTCTTACTAGTTCCTGGGTCATCAAGCCCCTTGGAAGCTTTACGGGCAGGTCTTGTCCGCTTCTTCTTTTGTCTCACGACAGCAGGGGCCGTTGAGCTTGCATCGCATTGGGCGGTTATCAACAATTCGTTAGAACGGGCTGGTTCAGTGGCAGCCGTGTCGGTCAGCAGCTTCGGAATGTTCTACTTGCACTTCCGTCAGACGACTTCACGACTGTCAAAGCCGGCATATTTCTCGATGCCGTGGCAATTAATTCTCTGGGTTTAACAGACGGCTGCAGGTATTTCCGCACTCTAGTTTTCTTCACTTTGACCTGCTCATGAGGAGAAGCAGCAATGCCTTCTGGGTTGTCCGGTAGGACGTGCAACTTCTATATCTCGTGACAGACCCAGCGGCTGTATCGTCAGCAATGTTACCGATTTTTGCAGTATCTTCAATCGCAATATACAGGTACTTTAAAATCCAATTCGTTTTCGCACAGTGCGACGCAACTGAGGCTGGTTAGGCTATAGCCTTATCAACGTCTGCCAACCTTTAGGCTAGTTCTGAAAGCTTAGCACAGGTGATAGCCGGGCGCGTCGATCTCAGAGCGAAGCATTCCGCACAGCTGAAAAGGAAGCGGACGCTGGATGATAGCATTTTATACTGGTCAGCTGGCAGGCCGGTACAGATTTCGTGCTACCAGTGACAGCAGACGTCACACTGCATACCGCAATGTAAAGCTGTTACGGGCTCTGAACAGTTAAACCGGCCGCAAGCTGCACCAGACTCTTCAAAAGAGGACCTCGGTGGTCCATGCGCCTCGGTGTTTAGCGAGACAGACCTGTTCATGTGGAAAACTGAGCAGAAGTATAACCCGTATACAATAGTAAAACGACCGCAAACACAAGCGAAAACTGGGTGCAAAACGTGAATAAAACTGGGAACAAGCTGCAAAATTACCAGTAAGCGCCAAAGGCGCCATGGGCAGTACCAACTTAATTGATCCAAGATGAATTGCATCAAAGGAAATTCGACAATAGTCAAAGTTCGTTTCAACGGTTTATTCAATCACGTTTTTTACGTAATTTCAGCTAAAAGCTCGCTCAGTGTGGCAAGGGTGGCTACATTTTGTGGGGAAAAGAGGCTTAACGAGGGTGATACTTTTAGGTACGCCAGCCAAACTGACGGTTTTCGTATGAATAAGGGTTAAATACTTTGAAATGGAATGTTGACTCTACAAGGAATCAATTACAGTCGATTAACATATGCACGCAGTTCACTCACATTGCGCATTGTTTGAGATGGCAATCAAGGCAAGAGGCTTATTTGGTTCACGTTCGCCTTGTCGCATGACCATGCCGTGCTTTTCGGTAGTGTTTATGCTTACTACAAAAGCGCCGACGAAGTGGAGGTTGCGGTACATAATGACGTGTTCGCAACAACATGCGCTTTTTTCAAGCGTTTATTGGTGATCGCAGCTTGAGATTTGAGTACTAATATGTGAATTTATGCCCCGTGCGTTG
>CALYDF020009963.1:0-10372 GCA_944474145.2 Dicrocoelium dendriticum
TTTGCATAGTAATTTTTTGATGCACTTTAGTCGGCTGATAGCTTAGCGGAACGATGCCCATCCGTTACCGGTAGCTCAGCCGGCTTGCCGCAGTTGCTTTCTTTTCTCTCCTTTTTTCTGTGTATTGCGGCACAGTAGCTGAGGTGTTCCCCACCTCTAGCTAACGTGTATGATGATGATGGTGAGGCGTACCAGAAGGGAGAAAAGGTTTTGTCGGCAATCAAATCGACCATGGTGCAAGGCCATTTTGAGCTGGAGACCACTCAGTTTGGCATTGTGGCCGAATTTCAAAGGATCACAACAGGTGTCATTGGAGTTTGCGAGTAGTTTTCACATAATGAAAATGTCTCCTCGCATGCGCACATATTCGCCGCTTCCAAACGCAGAACAGTCACAAGTGACGTGATCCAAAGAAACTTTCTAGGTCCTCTCTTATATTTGTACATCAACGACGTTTTAGATATCATCGAACACGGCAAACCATATAGTAAGAATCCGAGGTGCAAACGGAATTATTTATTGTTTCGAACATAGCTTATACTAGGTGTATCGGTTGTGACCAACGAAACATCCACCCATGACGCGGGTTTCTTTCTGTGTCTAGTGGTATGCACTGCTTATGCATCCATTCCTCGAGCGTATCCAATTGCGGTTCCTTTCCTTTGGGGGAGTCATTATGGTTTGCTGTTGACGGCCGTTTCGCGTCTTTGCATCTCCATACTACTGATAACTGGCGCAGTAGCATCTGCCTTTAGTTCACCACAGTCCTCCCTCTCCAAAGTGCTTGTCCCAGCTCCATTCGCTTGGAGTCTTTCTAACCGTCAGGGATGCTCACTGTGCGAAAAGTGTTCCTCCTCTAACTCGTGCCACTTCTTCAACTCAATGACATGTGCTCGACGTGAATATCCTTGCAGAAAGATTGTATACACAGGGCATCGCCCATTGACCACTCTGTACGGCCCCTTCCGCTTCGGTAGGAGTTTCCTGTCCCCTGGACCAGAAGTGGGAGAGCTCTGATGGTCCCTGGATTTCACCTTCGAACCGAGCTGAGACTCGACACTCATCTCACCATTTTTGGTCTGGGACTTCTGAAAGCCTTTGCAGCTGAGTTGCCTTCACAATAACTCCAAGGCATAACCACGCATGCTTTCCTCTGCTGAAGTAGTATGCATACGCCTGACAAACCCGGACTTGTGTGTTCAGAAGTAGTTGGTACAAACACTGCAACTATCGTGGTCAACCAACAAATGGAAAGAAATTGATGGGACTCCGCAAATCCATCTGACTTCAATCATGTGACCAAATGACTGGCACCATGATCACAAGTTAACTCTTCTGATTGATTGTTTCTTTATTATGCTGACGATTGCAACCGACCTTGTCATAATGTTTATCAATGTATTAGCCTGACGAATCATTAATCGAATAGAATTGCGATGAACTAAATCGAAAACAATTTTTCGCTTATAGCCTCGTGTTTTGTTTCGCTTTCAGAACTTGATGCAATAAATCGACATGCCGCAAAAGATAGATACTATCCCTCAGGTCGTGGAAGTCTGTTTCACGAATCACAGCTGTTAAACTCAAAAAACTTAATTACGGTACACCACAAAACGAATAATGTCATTCCGGTTACAGCATACTACTTAGGGTTGCATGACAGAAGCTGGCTCATCACGCGAAACAACTCGGTGATGAAAAACGGGCTCTCGACGGTATATTCAATAATGATCAACCTTTTAAATCTCAGAACTAACAAGCGTATCCAATGCACAATCGCACTAGTAACACCAGATGGCTGCAATATAACAGACCTTGCTCAAACTACTACAATGTTCAGCTAATATCTTTGTGCCTCCTTCCATGTGAACACCGACCCCTTATGCACGGCCTTGCAAATGGTCATGGTCGATTAGCTAAACTGTATCGGATTTGAGCTTCACGATACGCAGAAACTTTGCTGGTGCATTTCATTATCATATCTTGTGGGTCCAGACAATATTTCTTCCGTAGTTATGGAATTGGGCGTGGATGACATCTCGCTGCTATTGCTGAGTACTTCGAACATCCATGAACACCGACGCCGTACAAGCTCAGTGGAAAGAAACCATAGTTGTGCCGCGACATAAATCAGGCTCACCTCTCGAACTTGCAAATTCATCGCCCAAAAAACCATACATCGATTCTCTCACAAACAATGCAGCGGCAAATCAAGACTATCAAGAAAAGTAATAAACAACTCTCAACAAGGATTGTTGAATAATCGGTCTTGCATTACGCGCTACCTCGAAGTTGCAAACAATCTAGCTGCCCTGCACAATCTTGGTATGCCTGCTGCCATGATTTAACTCGACATGCACAAGACCTTTGACCGAGCGCCTCTTGCAAATCTGATAGCTAAATTGATGTCATACCGGATAGGTGAACCCCTGCTTCTTGGTACAGGTCAAATCCTACACACAGAAAGCAGGTAGTGCAAATTCCATAATACAAGTCTGAGCCTGCAGCTATCACCAGTGGTGTGATACAGGGTAGTGTCCTTGGTCCGCTATTGTTCTTACTTTATGTTAAGGATATTTTCGACTTGTTAACATTCGGCACACCATACTTGTTTTCTGGTGACATTAAATCGAATAAACTTCCAGTCTGGAAGCTTCTAATGATGCTGTCAACTTGATCCAACACGACCTCCATGCACTTGCAACTTGGTACTCAGTGCAAAATGTCTTTTTTTGGTGACAAATTTTGTGCAATATCTTATAAATACGGTTTGACTCGTAGTGGCCTGACTCTTGGTAGCGAACCCTACGGTTAGAGATTTGGGAATGCGGTAATCATGATCACTTGACTTCCGTGAACAAGTAGGATATGCCACCGCAAGAGCAAGATAAAATATTGGTATGGCATCCGCGACTTTTTCCTTACATTTACAAATACTTCATTCAGTTGTTCCTCCCATGTTGGCATATTGTTCAATGGTGTATATTTGCTGTGAATCGCGATCGTATGACACTGGAACAAGTGCAGAGAGGATTCACAAAGTGCCTCATTTTTTATTTTGTTTCTCCGTAAAATATGCGTTAATATGGAACAAACTTCCATCGAGTGTTAGAAACTGCACTACCTATGCACAATTCAGACGCATGATTAATATTCACCTGACTGTTGCAAATATCTGGTCAACACTAAGCCAAACGGTGACTCTAGATGATTTGTATGAGAAAGGTCCTGGATACATATGAACGTCACCATATCCTCTATTCTTTTCAATAATATAAGATTAAGTACATATAGTTTCATTCTTGAGTATACATTTGAGAGCGATCTTACTCCTATTAATCCGTTTAACCAATTCTGTTTTCTCCTTTGACGCACTGGTTCGTTGATGCACTACGCCTTCCAAGCTGATGTCTTTGTACCATCGTCGTCACTCGCCAAGATTTCCCATTAAATTGTGACTGGCCTATCTGCAAGCGTTTGTATTCATTATTATGTTTTATAATTCCTCATACTTTATTTTCTTCTTTGTTTCACCGTTGGTCATGACTGGGCTGATCATTTGTGGTGACGGATTACAGCTTCCAAAATAAAAAGTATACCCATGCAAATCATACTACTACTGAGTCGCTGACTTAAAACAAAAAAGTGCCATACTTGATTGATCAGGGTGACAGAACGGGTTGAGGCTTCATCGCCTATAATGTCTGCATAAAACAGCCCTTAAAAAGGACATTTGATACCTAGTTCTGATGTCCCATTTACTATCTTGCCACACAGGCACAGAGCCAATTGGAGCATGGAAGCGCGGGTGAAACCCATCGTGGAAATACCCTGCATGGAAGCAAGTCCCCTGGCGACAGTTCCATAAATGACCGTATTACTTTACTTGAACTTTCCGTCAAATCTGCATTTATTATTGTCCCCAGTTTCTTTATCTCTCTACATTTTCCAAAGCGCTAATCAATTCAAAAACCCATAAGGGAACCATTGATCAAAAGACGAAAAATTAACTATATTATGCGATCACGTTGTACATGTGGATAAGGCCACCCAATCGGTCTGTGCCTCGCACTGCTGAGGAATAAAACGTTTATTTATTATTTATTTACTACTTCAAGACTGGAATTTTCTGAACGGTCTGATGACAAGCTTTACCTGCTCTGGCTACGGTGCAAGAAGCACAACCCAGTCGTATTCTGAAACATATTCCAAAGAAATATACATGCTTCCAACATTGTGATATTAATACAATCAATAGTCTATAACCACGAAACAACCAGAACTCAGTGGAGTAACGCAAGTCCAGGATCAACAGGTTTGCGAACATTTTCCTCAACGAGTATGCCAGCCTCTGGAATAAGTTACCACCCGTAATACATGCCTGCACACCTAAAAGCGAATTTCGAAAAAGTATCATCAAATCCTGGTCAGTACACAACGTGATCAAACTATTTGCTTGTGCCATAACAACAAGCCAAGCGTACGAGCAGGGTCCAGTTTTCATATGACCTAGTGCATGTTGCGATATCATGCCATCTCCCATGGTTCAGCTGCTTTAGATGTGAGAGCAGTTAAGTTTCAGGCAACCTAATTAAAATTCAGTAAACCGTATATTCTCTATTCCTTATCATCCGGTTCGTCCATATCTGATTTGATATACGATTTTGCTGATCTACCTGTGATCAACAATCTATAAAGCATACACATACCCGATCATGCCGATTCTGTCATGTCTCGCATCGTCGAGCATAAAAGTATTTATTTATCCACAGATTTACCTGAAAATTCGTTTACTACTTGTTACTCATATGCGTCCGTCCGTCTGTACAATCAACGCGCTGTCACCGAACATGGCAACTCAGAGCCAAATGAATTCCTCAAACTCATTCATTTCTACCTCCCGAATATCGCACAATTCCCACGCGTAGTTTATCTGGCATCTATCCCTATTTACGTACTCTAGTTGACACGCACGGTTTAAGTATGTAATAACGCGTACAGATCTTCCCATCCCTATGACCACTCACATTCACTGAAGCGTGACCTGCGAGCCTCATTGATTATATAAAAAACCCGGATGTCGATTCGAATTGATTTTGCGATCATGTGCATACCGATAATTTCAGAGCCGCACGGACGCGAGTGCAGACTGAGATTCGCAACTCCTGTAGCTACCGAATCACGATTTATGGACCCCTAGATTATGTGCATTATTGACTGTAGCAAAGCGCATTCCAACTCCTTGCACCGAATGCCTACATAAACAAGAACGCATATTATGTAACTGCTGACCTCTACTATTCATGGGCGCAGTCACTTGTTAGATCGAGTAAACATGTTTATTTATTTATTTGTATACTGGGCGCATAAACTCGATGCTTAACTAAACTACACTGCACCCACAGTTGTGCCTCTTATTAATCTTGCCAGCGCCATTCACCTTAGCCAGCCTCGTACGCATCCTGGCCATCTCAGCAGCTGATGAAAGGTTTGATGTGGGTACCCTAACAACAATGCGTTTCGATTCATCGGAACAAACCTCGCGCTCCCCATAATTTGTATTCACTTTTTCTCCAGTGCGGAGGCTACTGGTATTTATTTAGTAGCATAACTAATAAGAGCATCTACACTGCACGCCAACAGCAAATTCCAGTCTTCCACTTGGAATGAGGCAGCATTTCTAACATTGTCCATCTGCTTATTGCACCACTGACTTCCTGACCTGTTGCCTATGAACGATAACGGTGGGTAATCCGCCAACCCTGTCACCCAAAGGGACCACCCACATTCCCTTAACCTACGTAAGTTTCAACAAGCTTTTATTTTTGTTTCCCTGGCTCCTGTTCACGATACACTGGTGTATATTACCTGAGTCCGAAGCATGAAACGCAAGGCCGTGCCCGCAACCCGATCAGTGCTTAGTAGATCATCAATGAAGCACTATTTTAAGCGGGCGGTCCTTCATGGGTAGCAGTCTTTGCAGTCACGTAGCCGAACAGCACAAGTAATGTGTTTGACTGGTAGAAAATATGCCAAGCGGCAAGTAAGTCGCGGCTCAACCTTGTATCAGATGTTCATTGCACAAGACCGTGAGTACGGATTGGTTCGCGTCGATCCAGCGGATGGATCGTGGAAGATATTACCAATGCTTCAGGTGGGCCTGTCGCCGAGGCTCCATATATCAGTGATCGAAGGCCTATCTATTCAGAACTCCTACCTGGACCATCCGTTGCATACTACACGGATGAGAAGGAGTCCGATCCTGACCTTATCGTAAGACTATTTAAGGCTGGGAAAACGTTGCACCTGCGCAGTTGCTCATGAGGTGAAACACTTGGGTTAATTGACTCTTTACATACATTGGATCAGTTAGTTACTGCGGCTGTCTACATCTTAACACTAGTTTATTTTTCAGACTCAAAGCATGAATTTAAGATGTGCATTTTGAAGGTACACTTCTGCAAGTGCATGCATTTCGTCCCGTCACGTCAGTGCCGATAAGGAGATCTGAATAATATGCACAGTCGTTTGAGGCGACAAACGTACACACAAACAAATCAGAAGACACACGTAAGTCTGGCCAATGCACCCAAGCTAGCCTACGATTGATCAATAATGACTTTTGAACACAAAGCACCTGCTTATCGCAACAGCCTTGTTAAACCAGAAAAGCCCGGGACTTGGTGTGGCGCATCAGGAATTTGAATGTCCTGTTGACCTCAATCCGATGATCCGGAGTCAACAGTTGTTTACCGATCGGCGATAGGTTTTTTAGCCATTTCTGTTTCAGCTAGTCCATGGAGTCACCAAACTTCTTCACGGCGGACCGGATAGTCAACAAAATGACAACGGTGGGTCCGATAAGATTCTGCACAGCACTCGTAGCCCCAACCGAATGATCTGATCAAAAACGAATTAACTAAATTCACCATTTCATGTCAAACATGCATGAGTAGCGTGCATTGTACAAATAAACAAAACACATTCGACGTATTTATAAAGGAAAAACTTGCCACCAGAGGCGACGTGCGGGAAATGATAATCAAGTCAGCCGTTTTATACGCACATCCGGATGGCACAAAGCAAGCAGCAAAAGAATTAGTGAGATGTATGAAAGTGAATCTTAATTTTCAAAACATCATCAGCCAGTTGGGAATGCTTGCGTTTAGTCATGAGAAATGCTTTCAAGTGTTCATCAGTTAGTGTGGTTGGATGAGGTGACTTTACATGCTTCCGTTTTTGTGAATCTTTGCTCACAGACATAAGTTATCCCAAAACTGATGCCATGCCAGCGAATACTCAACATTTGCCAAGCAGATTTTCGTTCCCTGTGCTTATGTCTCTAAAAGTTATTTGCCTGCCAATCAGCTTGATCAGATTAGTTCAACCGTGACACCATCAGGTTTGCAACCTAACGGTTTACGGTACAGAAGAATGTTTCACCTATGTTGGAATCTGAAAATCTCTAAAAAGTGCCTTTTCAATTTACAAATAATTGTTCTTCGGTAATCGTAACGCTGAATAGTGAAAATGAACAAAACATTCTCCTTCTAGTTGTGATTCAAGCAATGACATCTTACTCCGAAACCCTTCGCTGCTTTCGTGGAAAGCACAAATGAGTTTCTTCTTTCCTTGCAATTGCAAGCTCAGTTCATTCATCTGGGATGTGGTGTTAACTTCTTACTATTTACAAATGATGTCAAGGTCCGGCTTGACATCAAGACGGTGGGCGACCACGCGACACTATAAGGTGGTCTAGACAGGTCATATACATGTTCTTCCGAGAACCGGATGCATTTTGACCTAGAGAAATGTGAAGTTCTAAGCATATGCCATCACTGTAAACATGAATATCGACTGGAAGGACAGCTGCTGCAACGTGCTACGAAGGAAAGAGACCAAGGAATAATCGTGCGGAACTACCTTTGCTGATCTAGACAGGCCGAGAAGGCATCGAGAAGGGCCAGTCATCACCTTGGAGTCCACAAATGCTGAACGCCGCCGCGGTGCCCCACCTGGAATACGTGATCCAGGCATGGAGATTTTGGAGTAAACACCATGCTGTTGGGCTAAGGGACTGTTTCACCTTTCCCACCAACTCAGACTGTGTGCTCTAAGATTGTACAGCGGCGAATCCTGTCACATGCGAGGAGACGTTATTATGGTGCACCAACTACTGACTAGTCCCACTCATGCTTATCCCGAGCTGTTGCAAGTCGGCCGCAACACCAATCTGAGAGGCCGTCAGCGCAAACTGGCAACACACAACAGTCGACTTGATTGCCGACAAAAGGTTTTTTCCCTTCGGCCGTCCAGACTGTGGAACGCCCTTCCTTTTCACCTTATTTTTACCCGCATATTGGCGTTTTTCATAAAACGATTGGACCACACTCTATCCCATTTACACTGCACGACATAATCCGTTTTCATAGAAAGGCGAATTAAGTTAGCCAGTGTGCTAAATAGGCCTCCCCGTTACGTAACAGTGAGCGGACCAGTATTTGTGTTCACGTGAATAACTCAATAAATCACCTCGAATCAGAATTTTCCATTTTTCCTGCCACGTTAAATAATCATTTGATAATCCCCACTCCGATCATCCCACAAGACAAGGCAAACTGATTTTGCTTGGTATGTATCCTTGTTTACAATTACCAACTTTGAAAGCCATGTATGATCGGATATCCGGGTGTCAGCTCTACCTTTTTCAGTGAGGAATGCAGCTATTTCACTTCGAAAATTATAAAAATCAAACAGCACTTTCCAGCAACAAGTTCACCTCACTGATGTGTCTTATAGCAAACCACCGAATTACAGAATCAATCGATTTCTGGAACTGTCGGTGATTGAGCGAGTGTCCCCGAATGAAGTTAACAATAGTAACTACCGGTTTCAGTACACAAGCAATATCCTACTCTTTCCCACAGTATGCGTGTTGAAGCTTTTGAAGAGAACGATCGGAATTTTCAAATCTAACTGAGCAATTCCAGATCCTTTCTTACTCCAGTCATGTTTCTGCGTCTAACAGTGGAAACACCTCGAAGCCGATTCCATATTGGTGTGCACATGCACGAACATTTCCTTTCCAGTTGTGGTTCCACGCATGCTGTAGACCGGTCAACTCTTTCGATATCTGAAATTTCGATTTGACACCGCAACTGACCCGGAGAAGTTGTGACCTAATTAAGATTTATCCAGCACCGAGCGATACTCCGAACACACTTAGAGCTTGCTAGTGCATTTGCAGAATTATGATCAGTCCAAGTTCTTCTTTTATCACAGCTAAAATGAACTCGCTGAAATTTTGCTAGTCGAAAACAAATCTCAGTTCTCAGGACACAAATCAATCACAGTTTCCTCTATACCATCCTTGATTAAGTTGACATCAATAAACGAGTGTTAGGTCTCGAACGACATACTCCGAGGAAAGTTTCACTGTCTGAGAAGCAAGTCGAGTTGGAGTCATTGATTCAGACAGAATCTCGTAAATTGCTTGGAAAAACAGAATTCCACACATGGCAAAGCCACATGCGCAAATAAACAAAACAAATTGACTTGTTCAGAAAGGTAAGTGCGCAACTTTCCACGAGCAACTGTGTGTTTTGTATCAGAACAGCCTCAGCTACAAGCAAACCAGTGTCCTTCCGTGTCACAGAACATTTGCTACCGTCGGTTGTTTTACACCACGCGCACGTCCCTTGATTCTTTGCGTCCTATAAAATCAACCGACTACCCAGCTGTGGTTCGAACTGCATCGGTGTGTTTTCATCCCACCTCGGCCTGTTTTGTGTTCTCCAATATCCTACTCGTCCGGTGCTTTGCTTTTTGGCTCTCCAAGCACAACACAGGAAGCTGCTAAGTCATAACTGAAGAAAGAACAGATTTTTGCGACGAAGGTGTTGGTCACCAATAGCTATTTCATTTGATCAGATGCAGCAGCTTCTCTCTCTACAGCAGCTACAGTTTGAAAAATCCCAGAAGCAATGGTTCGAGTTATTTGCGCAGAAGTTGAACGTTCAACCTGAACCCCAAGGCGCTGGCACACGGACTTCAGTAGAAGCAGTCAGAGCAGCAGTCACAGAGTACGTTTTCGATTAAGCGAATGAGGTAACTTTTGATTCATGATTCAAGATAGATGAAGGTATTTTCTGTGTTGCGTTGGCGGCGAAAGCGCATGCATGGAAAGTTTGGTTGTTGCAGCGCAAACTCGGTGCTGTCGAGCAGGAACGCTACACCAATTTTGTGCTGCCAAATATACCAAGAGACTTCCGCTTCGATTGCTCGCTGAACCCGACAGTCTGCGCGTTACGACCTCCATCTGTCTCGATCGCCTGACTTGGTGTTGTTGCACAACCCTCAATTCGTGTGCTTA
>CALYDF020009964.1:0-10372 GCA_944474145.2 Dicrocoelium dendriticum
ATGTCCATGGATATTGTTAACTAATATTCTAAATAATTATCGGGGCTGTTTAGTGCGTTAACTCCTTCTTTTTAACCGTACTTTCGGTCAGCACAAGTGACTTTTAGAGCGCCACGTGTGACGAATAATTCGTCACTGTGTTAGTACGTACTTACTAGTCTATACTCGATTAGCGCGTAACGTTGACGGAATATGCATCCCTTCAGCTCGAGCAGCGAAAGCGCGTGCCGTCGTGTGAGTGGTGTACCTCCCTAAATGACCAGACTTTTGGCCCTCAGCAGTGCAAATGTACACCTTATGGACGACCTTTTGGTCACCCAGTATATCTTCCAACGCCGCTTGAACTCCAGCAACGAAAATTGCATGGTAAAAATATTGTAAACACTAAGCGGAAAGCCACATATTAATTATAATTACGCAATGCAGTAGCCGCAAACCCAAAACCTAACTTGATTTTCAATTACCAATTCTCGACCAATCGACCACGAGACTTCGAGCGGTGTGCTATTACAACCCACTTGCGTCCTATTACCTCGGCACCAAATGTGTCACTGATGGAGCCTATATACAACGACCACGAGCCGTGTGCCATTACAACCCAACTGCGTCCTATTACAACAGTACCAAATGTGCCACTGATGGAGCCTATATACAAGGACCAGGAGACTTCGAGCCGTATGCTATTACAACCCAACTGCGTCCTATTACGTTGACACAAAGTGTGCCACTGATCGAGCCTATATACAACGACCACGAGACTTCGATCCGTATGCAATTACAACCCAACTGCGTCCTATTACGTTGACACCAAATGTGCCACTGACGGAGCATATATACAACGACCGCGAGACTTCGAGCCATATGCTATCACAACCTAACTGCGTCCCATTAAGTTGACACCAAATGTGTCACTGATGGAGCCTATATACAACAACCATGAGACTTCGAGCCATATGCTGTTACAACCCAACTGCGTCCTATTACGTTGACACCAAATGTGCCACTGATGGAGCCTATATACACCGACCACCAGACTTCGAGCCGTATGCAATTACAACACACTTGTGTCCTATTATATCAGCACCAAATGTGCCACTGATGGAGCCTATATACAACGACCACGAGACTTCGAGCCATATGCAATTACAACCCAACTGCGTCCTATTACGTTGACACCAAATGTGCCACTGATGGAGCCTATATACAACGACCGCGAGACTTCGAGCCATATGCTATCACAACCTAACTGCGTCCTATTACATTGACACCAAATGTGCCACTGATGGAGCCTATATACAACCGACCTGGGTCCGATTTCACTGGCAACAATCGTGCTGCTAGTGCAGTTCATTTTTCAAAACGCTGTAATCCCAAATGAGCGGCGAAACCGATATAAAAACTGTGCATTTTATTTAACAAAAGGCAGCAAGAGAAAGTTCAGCGTTGTTCACTATATTCGTGCCTTGGACGCGCATGTCCCATTCAAGGTATCTTTACACAAAGTCGTATTCATCGGCTAAAACGTAATAGTAGTGCGAACATATAGCCTACTGTCGGGTAATTGAATGAGAGTTTTTATCTGAACAAGTTTTTTTCTTTGCGTTTTCTTTACTGGGCTGGCATCCATGTCGACGCTACCATGAAGTGAAAATGGGAGTTTAAATTGCACCGAATAGCTTACTTTGACACTCTATGCTGCACAATATCTCTGTTTGAGGGGAACACCACGGCTCCATTTCGACAAGCTATCGATGAAAGGTAAGGAAATAGATCACCAGTACCCAGTGCACGTGCAATATGGGGTACGGTTTGTTGACTTGTACGCGGATCGGCGGTAATCTCATCCTGACTGTCTGCGCAGAAAATAGTTATACTAAGCGGTCTCTTACCTTCGTAAGCGGGGCAGGTTGATGGGGTAGAGGCAACTGTGAAATCCGGTGAGGGTGAACGGCCAACAGCTAAATATCGAGGTAAAAAGTTGCTTTCTTACCGGTAGTACAGCATTGCACTGCCATCATGGGCACAGATGCCGTTTGTGAAGCATTGACACAAATTGTACAACGGGCTCCTGATTGCACACGCAAACACTTTCGATGGTAAAGTAACCGATTGTGCGCACAGCGAAATGCGTCAATCACAACAGGCTTGCTGCATGTGAAACACAAATCTGCGGGCACCATAATTTTCGGCCAACGCGGTTGTTTCTTTGCACATTGAAAGTCTGACGAATCACCAATTACTTCGTTAGTCATTCGCAATAGCTCTTGATACAGTACCGAAAATTCGGATGGATTAACCTCTTTAGCACTTCTCAGACGATGTACAAGATGTGCAATTTTAGACGTAGATGGTTTCGTAACGGGGACTTTCAACGTCCGCAACGGCATGGACTCTGTGGGTAGGTTGTAGTCCGCCAGCCAGCGGATGCAAATAGGTATTTGGCCTGCAAATGGATGCACGTATCAGAAACGGCTTACTTGTCGGATACGCGTGCTGCATGTATGCCGCCATTAAATGCACACACGGAAGCCACATGGTTTCATAAAAAGGACAGGTACATGTTCCCGAGGAGCAATCGATGGTGAAGCGTTTTCCCGGATGCGATATCTCAAACTGGAAGCGTCAGAAAATTTTATTCACATACCACTCCATCTCCAAGGTCCGAGTAAACTGCTTGTAACATGGGTTGTGCTAAATGGCGCATCACTAAGTTGCATGCGTACGTAGTTAAGAGGCAAACTACGCGGTGAACATATGCGCTGCCTTCTAGTAGCTGACGCCTGTCACAGAACAACGCGGCATGCATCTTGGACTCTTTTAGTGGAACTTCCGAATGCGCCCAGACTTTGCGAATGGCTGCAACAAGGCCATCCGATGCATGGGTAACTTTCTTCAATCGCAAGTTGGCATTCTCAACTCGGTTTTTCGTTGTATTGCCGAAATGCACCAGCCCAGCTTGTGCGTGTTTCGCCCAAGAGCGTTTTAGGTGCAACCAGTACAACGTAAGGTAGCGCACAAAGTGGGGGTCTGTTCTTTGAAGGAGCTTCAAATCTTGTTGAAATCTAAAACAAGAATATAACATATATAAAGAGATTTTAATCCATCTCCGTGTCAGATGTTGTCATGCGATGAAACAGATAACGCGACCGGTTAATGTTTGTCTACAGAATGAAACGAAGATTTATCACTTACATGCTTCCTGATGGCTTGGCGGATGTGGAAGTAACACAACAAAATGTCGTATTGAAAAGCGGCGCGCGCCGCACGTATTTGAGCGGCCATTTCGTCCATCATTATTGTGCGGACGGGAATATCATGACCCATGATATCCCGAAACGCTTCGAACAACGTAAGCAATGATGCGTAATCTTCCCGACGCAGAAACGCATAAAATATTGGCCGGCCATACCCCATGCCGTCAGTTATTAAAAACTGGTATAGTTTGAAGCTGCAAGCAACAAGTAAGCCAGCCATCAATTCTTACTTCAAACGGTTAGTGCCATGAGTAGCGTCTACACAAACGACATGCGAGAATCGGCGGAAAAGTTCTATTTGTTGGTGCCGAGCGAATAATACGTGTGTGCACAAGCCTTCCTCAGAAATAATTCGCGCAACTCCGTCTTCTTCCATAGACTTGATAACCTGAGGCAATTTTACTGCAGGAAATAAAAACTATCAAAATAAACTTACACTCAACGCCAGGTCTCAGTTTACGATAAACATTGCGGACATCATCGCTGGTAATATGCTTTCCGAATCAAACCTCGACGAACTGCTTGATGTCGCTTGTTGGGGTGTTGTAGCGGAAAAGGTCTACGGACTGAGTGAACTCATCGTCCGTCAGACGGCGATTGATGGGGTGTCGCTCAAAAAGAAGGCGATTAACTGTGTGATTGTGAGACAGATCGAACGTTGTGACTTTCAGCTTGCGTCCAGTTCTAATGAGGTTAACGCGAGCTTGGCAGTTAGTATCACGTGAGCTGAAAGATGTAGAATAATAGAAGCGAAATCCGACTAAACACGTCTCACTCCTGTACTTTTTGACTTCCGCCGAGCGCAGCGGACACATCGATATAGCACCTTGTCATACTTCACCCGGGACAGGTTACATTTTTTGCTGCTGTAGCGTACGAAATTGACGTAATAAAGAAGCATAAAGTCTGAAAACAAACCAGTAAATTCGTCAAAACTGTCAAAACTACGCCCAAAGAAGGTTCTCCGGAAATCAGACCCCATGGCGTACGATTTCAAATATACTGTTTCTACCGCGTATCTGGTTTCCGACACATTTAAACAATTGCAATATCACATTTGCACAGAATTGAACAAAACTGCAAAGCCACAAAGAAAGCCGGGAATAATGCCATAAAATCTCCAAAAACTATTTATTGCGCACTAGGTTTTGCAGAGTAACGGTGCGTATCTCGATTCTGACGCATTTAAACAAATGCAATATAACAGTTGCACAGAATTGAACAAACCTGCAAAGCCACAAAGATACCCGGGAATCATGCCATAAAATGACAGGAAACTATTTATTGCGCACTAGGTTTTGCGGAGTGAGGGTGCTGCGACTACGTCGCAGCGAAAAATGGGACTTAACTTGACTGTGAATAACGGAGCAGAAAAACGTTCAATAAGAATCATAGCCAGTTACAACTTGCAATCCAATGGATTGGCGGCAGTGTTTCAGGAGGTGGTGGGTTTTCGCCTGGCAAGCGTTCTCCTTATAAAAAGCCACAAATGTTCGTTTAAAAAACACTGCAACGTGGCGGATGTGACTCGCCACCGATTAAAGTCACGGCCCATAACATCACACTGGCAGCTCAATTAGAATCTTCAAGTTCAAGTTCAAGTTCAAGCAGGACTGGAACGATAGGATTATCCCGTGAGTGTTCCTTCTTCGGCGGGTCGTTGAACCAGGAGTTAGCGAACCTTGAAGTACTGATGGACCTAAAACAAAGACCGCATCACACTGTCCAACCAATTAATGCCCACGTATCCTGCCCTAGCAGTCCCTGCTGGGTCGGTTACATGAAGTAAGAAAGAGAAAAAAGTAAACGCTGAAGGCAAAAGAGAAAGTGATAAGAGCTAAGCAAGTGGGATACCAAGATAGTTGAGTCAATAAAAAAGAAATGAAAAGTGAAGGTAAGTCAGCTACGAAAAAGGAAAGGTTTGCTGTTGCCACCCAAGAGCATCGAGCTGGCGCGCAAAACCCTTAACCGTAGGTTCACTAACCACATGATCTGTGAGCGAATTCCAGCGATCTATAACTCAGCGCGATAGACAATTTTCCGTCCTAATCCTAGTTGCGCAACTTTTGAAATAGCCGCAAGATGTACCCTGACATCACGTTCCTCTGTGATTAAGAAGTGCGCGCGTTTTTACTATTTTTCTTCTACCAGAGTACTGCCACAAAATCTTTGTAAAAATTTTTGTGAAGATAATTGTTTAAATAGACACTTTTGACGAACATTGACAATAGTCAAATTTTTCTTTTGGTAGATATGACATCTAAGTGCGTGGACTGCGGGGAGAGTTTCACCTCACGTTCAAAGGCCGTCCAATGCGCACTGTGCGACAGATGGATGCATATAGTTTGCTGTAACATTGATAATGATCTTTACCAATGTCTTCAGCGCACTACCTCTAAAGGCGTTAACTTTCACTGCGATTCGTGTCTAGTATTGGTCAGCGACAAGCAACTTCTGACAAAACGTTTCAACGTACATACTGCTTCCGCGCAAGCCGTCTCTAACTCGGACAGCGAGGCACCTATTTCCTCAGTGTGTTTGCCCTGCACGCTCAAGGCTTACGACGGCTTGACCAACCTTCCCCTCTAAAGAACTAAACAAATATAGCAGGGTTTTCTCTCCATATAGAGGGCGCACGCGAAAAATTGTGCAACTCTTCCTTTGAACGCCTGCTTTTCCCCAGATTTTGCTCTCTGTAAGAATAATCTAGCCACATTACCCACCCTGCCACCATCATTGATTGCACGTTATTACAATTCCAAACTTCTGGCGATCCTACCAGCATGTAACTCCGCGGACAGACCGCTGAGATTCCGAAATAATTCCTAACGGAACGTATCGGACTGTCGGAGAAAGGTTCAGCAGCACTCCTCCTTTACACTCCTTTGTTTATTCCCCAACGCATGGCATTAGAGTACCTATGACCTTGCCCTCAACATAGCCCGTTAACACAACCGGTGCGTACATTTCCGTCAACTTCCTCATGAAAAGTGCATAAAGTGCTTACGTTCCTAATAATGCTCACTGAAACTGCGAAAGGAGAGAATGGGCGTGACCACAACGACATGCGCACAACCACGCGATCTAGTGATACTGGTTAGTCCATCGCCGTCCCCACCAAGAATCGAACCCCGGCCACTTAGACTACGAGAAGAGCTACCTACAACTAGACTACAGAACTACGTTGATAGACCCTCACTGCTCATACTCCTACCAGCAAGACAGACCGCTGTCATTTACTGTTAGCGGAAATGACTAGTCATACACTTACGTCAGATATCCATGCAATCCCTGTTACATGTTAAAATTAACGTCGGAATATACGAGCAGTCATGACATGGCAGCGCCTCCGTTGTATCCAGGGCTGATTTTCTCTGTATGACATCGGTAACTTTCGTTAAGCGGGCATTAATCGCTCATTGATAACATTGCGTGGAATCTGCTGGGGGTGCAATCCTGTACTCTGATCTCACTTTTATGGGCAAAACCGACAAAGCCAAAATTTCTTTACAGTGTTATTCAATTACTGTTCGCAAACAAGGATTTCAGTAAAGAAATGCTCGAACGTGCAACACGACGAGCACGTTGTGACCTCAAAGCGATAAACAAAACGCTATTCAATAAAAATGTAGAGATAAAGAACTAGTTCCGTGCTGCAAGTCCTGGTAGCGTACAACCCAGGGCTAGATATTATCAACACCTTCAGATAGTGCTAAGCAATATGCGCAGCCAAAGGAATAAGATGTGCAAGATAGATCTGCATATGGATGGGTTTCATCCCGATGTACTCGCATTCACCTTAATCTGGCTGCCTCAGGACATCACGGAGGGTGATGTACATCCACCTGGCTACGCACCATTTAGATGTGATCGCTTCGTTGGCCGACAAGGCGGGGGCGTTGCGCTTTACCTTAGCTGTGGACCTGACGTTTTGCGAACCTACATGTTTCAGTCAGAAGACAAACCCGTGAAAGCTCTGTCGGTTGTAATTAGAACTTCCTCGGCTCAATTTACAGTTGCAATTGTGTATAGAAGCCATGGGAGTGCGTCCAAAGCCGCGATTTACTTTATTCGCTCCCAACCCGGAGCCGGGTGTTTGATAATAGGTGGCTTCAATCTACCGGAAATTTGCTTGACAACTCTTTCTTGCTCTCTTTCTTTCTTTCTCTTTCTTTCTTTCTTTGCTCTTTCTTTGCTCTCTTTCTTGCTTTCTTTCTCGCAACGAGACTGAACCTTAACGTGGTGCGACGGTTTGCGTACCTCATTGATCCATTGAGCTCTACTGGGTGATGCCTCCGCGCATCTTGAGAGCTACTCCTACCAGGTTGGTCAATGGTGAGAGGTCAGACAAACTCAGTCTCATGGTCCTCCAGGTTGGGGGTTTGAAATGGGATGGCGTCCATTTCTGTAAAACTAAATCACTGCCACCCCGCTGCCTTGCGGACAGGCTTTTGAGCCAAAGGCTTTGGATGAGGACCCTACTCGTTCTCCTGTCTAGGTCTGGGCGCCCTGGCAGTATCCCAGCCCACATACAACCATGACATTTTCTTCAAACATAAACTTCATCCTGCATCGGCCGTCGCGCAGGTTATCAAGGGTCGCCTTATCTGCTGCATACAGCAGGGCTGATAAGCGAAAGCATGCTACTGCTGGCGTCTCACTTCTTTCTTTTCCACCTTTTTCTCTTACTCCCATCCCGGCCCCCATTACTAACCTTCCTTCTATAATTCCCAGCTTAATTGACAGCAACCGAAGTGCTACTGGAGTAGAACCATCTGCAGCCACCATCCCACAGCACCTATCGGACGCCTATCGGCGAACGTCCCTTATAAGACCACGCTATCCCGTTTCCATGGCGACATTCAACGTCCGCACTCCAAGACAAACAGGTCAGCAGGCTGCACTCGCACTCACCTTGGACACACTGGGTGTTGATGTGTGTTGTGTGTCCGAAACTAGGATTAATGACCCTAACGGGGTTATTGAATTGACTGCACCCGGCTTATCCTCTCGTTATTGGTTGCACGCATCCGGAGACGCCGATGCGGCACACACGGGTCAAGCTGGTGTAGGTATCATTCTCAGCTCCAAGGCTGAGCCATCGTTGGTTGATTGGATTCCGGTGAACAGCCGTTTATGTGCAGCCCGTTTGACGACATCAGCTAAGGTGAATTCGCGAAGTAAAATAAAACGCTGTATGTTTGTGATTTCTGCTTATGCTCCCACGGACTGCAGTTCTAATGCAGTCAAGGACACTTTCTATCACGAACTGAACACGCTGCTACGCAGTGCTACTAGTTCAGATATTATAGTACTTGCAGGGGATATGAACGCACAAGTAGGGCGTCTGAGCTCTTCAGAAGCTCAGCTGGGTGGTAAGTATGGACTTAACTCTGAACGGACTGACAACGGCGAGCGTCTGCTGCAACTGGGTGCGGAGCACCAGTTGTTTCTGAGTAGCACTGCTTTTAGACACAGTGGGCGCCGAAGTGCCACTTGGCGTCCACCTGTAGCTGGTCAGCGATGGACCCAAATTGACCACATAGCCATAAGTTACAGGTGGCGCGGTTCCATTCTGGATTGCCGCTCGTACTGGAGTACCTGCGTCGACTCTGATCATGCCCTGGTACGCTGTCGTTTCTCCATGAACTTTACCGGAAGGCGCACAAAGCGTCTCCCCCGATTGGCAACGGAGAAATTGTCCCAGCCCTCTGTCAGGCAAGCCTATCAAGAAGCACTGCATAGCAAACTCTCGCTGTCTTGTCCTAATGATACTGAACTTCAGTGGAATAGGATCTCGGCCACTATGCACGACGCAGGAGCATCTGCTTGTGGCACTATCAGTCGTCATCGCACCAGTCACTGGATATCCGAGAAGTCCGTGAACCTTTTGGAAGCTAGAAGGCACCTCCCGGCTGGTTCTGAACACAATGTAACCAGACGGGCTATTAGGCGTGAACTAAAGCGGAGCCTACGTGCTGACAAGGAAGCCTGGTGGACCAGTCGGGCTCAAGAAATGGAGGAGGCAGGAGCAGTAGGCAATTACCGCAAGCTCTTCCAGCTAATACGCACCACTGGTCCGAGAAAACCAGGCGTCAGTGAGACAATCAGGGACAGCGCGGGTGCGCTGATACACAATAAGGAGCGCCGTATGGCTCGTTGGGCTGAGCACGTTGAACATCAGTTCATCTGGCCCCCCGCTCCCGGACCTCTTCCTACTCAGGTGATGCAGGACGAGCCATGGACGGTTAGTTTAGAGCCTCCGTCGGAGGCCGAGGTCGGAAACGCGATCACAGCCCTCAATCGTTTTCGTGCCGCTGGACCGGATTCCCTACCACCTGCACTATTTAAGGATGGAGGTGAGGTCCCCTGCAAAGCACGGACCTCCCTATTCGAACGTATCTGGAACGAAGAGAGTGTGCCGGCTAATTGGAGCGAATCGATTATAGTGGCAATATACAAGAAGGGCAGTCGCACAGACTGTGCGAACCACAGGGGTATTAGCCTAACGCCAGTTGTGACAAAATTACTGGCCTCGATTATCGTTCGTCGCCTCACTGCAGAACGGGAATCTCGGATTAGAGAAGCGCAGGCCGGTTTTCGCCCAGGACGTGGCTGTATAGACCATATATTTACTTTGCGGCAGGTGCTAGAGCAGCGCCACGCATACCGCAGACCGACAATAGCTGTGTTTCTCAATTTCAAGCGTGCGTTCGAATCAGTCGATCGATCGATTCTGTTCGAAATACTTTCGCGGAAAGGTGTTCCCAAGAAATATGTGAACATCCTTCGTGCTCTATACTCGAACACTAGAGGCCGCGTCAGTGTCTATGGTGCGCTATCGGATACCTTTACGACTACAAGTGGCGTTCGACAGGGTTGCCCGATTTCCCCATTTTTGTTCAATTTCGTCGTGGATTCTATCATGGAGTGTTCCCTTGCGGAATCTCACGATATAGGTGTTGAAGTGCTGCCTGGTGAACGGTTAGTTGATCTAGATTATGCGGACGATATCGTCTTGCTTTTCGACAATGTTGAGGCGGCACAATCAACCCTGAATAGCCTATCCAGAGTGGTCCCATTATTTGGTATGCACTTTGCACCTTCAAAGTGCAAAG
>CALYDF020009965.1:0-10391 GCA_944474145.2 Dicrocoelium dendriticum
TAGGAAGGTTTCCCCCCCTTAATAAAAGGCAAAAAGTTGTAGAGGGTCAACTCACAGTTTAATCACAGTCTAGTTCGAGTAGTAGGTTGCGCTATACCTGTGATACACGTCGAGCACAATGAAAATAGGCGTTCAGTAGTAATTCCGAGTATATTATCCGATTCGCAAGCAGACTGGTCAGCAGCGTACGCACGCAGAAGCAGCACAGCCAGAAATCAGCACGACGGAACGCGAGGCGCGAAGAAGTGTATTTTACTCGTCAATTCAAACAAACTGTACAAAAGATGTCATGATAAAATGGATGACAAGAAAGACAAAATGCAAAAGATTAATACGACTACATAACTCCCCCCGTAGAGCCTGAACTGGTAAGGTAACGCTCGATATGGCTATTCAGGGAACAAACTCAGCTAAGTTGGAGGGGAAAGACACAGAACGTCCGGAACGTGTGTTTTTGGGATCATTCGTTGGGCGAGCGCATGAAGGTTCTGGAGCATTGGAATCGGTCGGTTGACCAACAAGGGGTAACGACTTGGGATCAGTCAAAGTAACGGCAGGCTCAACATAAGCGGGTTTAAGACTGTCAATACTCACAGATTCTTTCGAGCCATTCCTTTCCAGTATGAAGTACTTAGGTTTCCGTGACAACACTTTGAAAGGACCTTCATAAGGGGGTGTCAACGGCTTGCCAACTGCATCAATGCGAATGAAAACAAAAGGACAAGTGTGTAATTCCGGATGAATTCGTTGTTCGCGGGCAGTGAAGCGAGTAGAGGTAGGTCGAATTGTTCGGAAGTGTTATTTGAGACGCTCGGCGTAGGACACAGGATCTATCTCACCAGTGACTCGGGAATCGAAAATCCTCTCACCTGGAAGTCTGAGAGTGGTGCCAAAGACGAGTTCGGTAAGGCTGCATCCAATATCCTCTTTGACGGTATTACGGATACCAAGCAGGACAGCTGGGATGCGGTCAGGCCAACGTAGATCAGGTGAATTAGCTGTGATGGCGGCTTTAAGCTGTCGATGGAAACACTCGACAATGGCCATTCGGAGCGGGATGATAAGCAGTTGTCCGAATGTGGGTACAATCCAACGGACGATTCAAGTCACGGAACAAGGTGGAACTAAACTGAGATCCTCCATCTGTAGTGATCGTAGATGGTACACCGAAAAAGGAAATCCATGAGTCAAAAATGCACAGGCAACAGATTCTGAAGATATGTCACGTAAAGGAATGGCGTGCGGCCAACGAGTAAAACGATCAACACAAGTCAAAATGAAAGTGAAACTGTTCGATGGAGGAAGCGGTCCGACTATGTCTAGGTGGACATGTCTAAAACACGCCTCAGGTATTGAGAACTTTTCGGGGGCAGAGATACTGTGTCTGTGCACTTTGCTGCTCTGGCAGCTGAGACAGTGTTTAGCCCATTGGCGGATATCAGAGCGCATACTAGGCCAGATGAAACGATCAGTAATCAACTTCACAGTAGATCGAATGCTAGGATGCGATAGTCCGTGAAAATGGTCAAAGACGGTTCGCCGGAAAGACTGTGGAACAAACGGTCTTGGCTTACCGGTGGAGACATCGCAGTGAATCCTTGCGTCTGAGTATAAAATTGGTAATTGCAAGAAATTCAATGTGGTATTCGATCGAAGCTGAGCGAGTTCAGGATCGTTGTTCTGGGCAACTGACATTTCCTCAAGGTCTATTGGTGAGGACGACAGTTGATGTATGTGAGCACGTGAAAATGTATCAGCGACAACAGTATTTGGACCATCGAGGTAGCGAATGTCGACACAAAATTGTGAGAGGTAATCCAGATGTCGTGCCTCTCTCGGAGAATAGCGATCGGAAGCGGCACGAAATGCGTAGATCAAAGGCTTGTGGTCCGTCAGAATAACAAAACGTCATCCTTCAAGGACGTGAGGAAAGTGTTTGACGGCCAAATACATCGCGAGAAGTTCGCGACCGAAAGTACTATATCTCGTTTGTGCTGCTTGCAGCTTCCGAGAAAAGAAAGACAACGGCTGAATCTCATTGCCAATTAGTTGTTGAAGTACAGCACCGACAGCGGATTGTGAAGCATCAGTCTTGAGGACGAGAGTAGCTTTCTCGTCGGTGTCCAAGTAGCTCGGGGAAGTTACCTGGATTAACTTCTGCTTGCTGGCAGCAAACGCTGTTTCGGCTTCTGGCGTAATGATGAACTTCTTTGGATTACCTTTAAGTAAATCAGTCAAAGGCTGAAGAACGGCAGCACAATTGTCAATGAAGCTTCCGTAATAATTAACCAGGCCAAGGAACCGGCGCAGGTTTTTAACGGATTGGGGCAGTGGATAGTCCATGATTGCCTGGGTTTTCTCAGGGATAGGACTAATGTCTTTGCTATCAATTTTGTGACCTAGAAAATCGACGTAAGATTGACCAAATATACATTTATCAGGATTAATGGTTATCCCGTGATTATCGAAGCGTTCGAATACTTGTCAAAGGTGATTCAAGTGCTCTTCTGGCGTGACACTGGCTATGAGAACATCGTGGATGCAGAAAAAACAAAGTCTAGACCACGGAGGACCTGCTCCATAAAGCGCTGGGAGGACTGTGCCGCATTGCGAAGGCCAAAAGGCATACGAATGAACTCGTAAAAACTGAAAGGTGTGATAACGGCCGTTTTAGCAATGTCCTCAGATGCCATTGGAATTTGCTGGTACGCTCGCACAAGGACAATCTTGGAAAAGACGGATTTTCCGGACAATCCCAGTAAAAAAACCTTGAATATGGGGGATAGGGTATCTGTCGGGGATAGTAACGGCGTTGAGTGCCCGGTAATCATCGCATGGACGCCAATCACCGGACATTTTGGGTACAAGATGTAGCGGGGAAGCCCAACGACTGTTGGACGGGCAAATGATCCGAGGTTGAGCATGTGCTCGAATTCGCGTTTAGCCACTTGGCGCTTGTCAGGTAGAGGACGTCTCGGTTTGGCTGACGCGGGTGGACCTGTGGTGACGATATGCTGACGAACCTCGTGTTTAGGCTCGGTGGAGTCGGTATTGGAACGGACCAAAGACGGAAATTGCTGAAGCAATGAGGAATACGGCGTAGAGTGGCATGAGTACGCGAAGTCCAATGGAAGTGACTGGGGCGCGATGGCAAGGGACAGTGAGCGAAGTGCTGTCATCCCGTAACTTCCTGCAACGTAGGTCGACAACGAGGCCGAATTTGCTAAGAAAATCGATGCCAAGTATGGGTTTCTGGACATCTGCGATGGTAAAGATAAAAGGAAAGTCGCGTCGTAAACCAAGGCTTAGGTGTAACAGCTTCTGGCCGTATGTCGCGATCTTGGTCCGGTTAGCCGCCTGTAACGTAAGTCCGGCGTGTTGCAGAGGGCGTTTTTCAAAAGAACGTGGTATAACGCTGATTTCTGCGCCCGTATCGACCAAAAAATGAAGTTTAGTCGTGGAGTCGAACACGTACAGATGGCGACTGAGGATTTGGCCAGCCACAGCCGTCGAAATTACTGGCTGGCTATGGCGTTTCCCGGTTGCGAAATCGGAGTTCCTTTCCGATATTTGCGTCCCGGACGACATTTACGTGCTGATTTACCAAAGCGACGGTGGAAATAACAGTACGACCGCTGACGTGAGCGTGATATGCTGCGGCGCGGATCATGAGGACTTCTTCGGCTAGGAGTGCGTTAACGTCGAATAGCAGACATGCTGAGTTGTAGGCGGGATATTCTATCGTTTATCGAATCAAGCGTAGTGCTAGCTGATGAGCTGTCTGTGGTGGACTCAGCTACGTGATTAAGAGTACTCTTAAAGAAACATTCGTGCGTTTTGTCCGCCGCTTCTGCGAGCTTTTCCAGCGTGATATCGCCGCTAAGAACGGATAAAATCGCTGTAATGTTTGCCGGAAGACATTTCGTCCAAAGTTGGCGGAGTATGTCGTCGTCGAGTTTCAACGAACCAACTAGGGAACGCATGTGTCTTAGAAGCTGAGATGGGGTGCGATCGCCAAGTTCGACGTCGGATAGTAACTGTTGAAGACGAGCTTCATCAGACGCAGTTGTGCGTTCAATGATAGCTGCTTTAAGTTTATCATACGGCGCTTCAACAGGCATGGGATCAAGAATATCAATGATTTCAGATGCAATGGAGACAGGTAAGCGCGAGACGGCGTAAGAGAACATGGAAGATTGTGAAGTGATCTTACGACATCGAAAAGCAGCTTCTACCTGAATAACCCACACACGTGGATTAGAAATCTCAAAGGTAGGAAGCGAGAGTTCGACAGAATTGTCCGTAAAAACACATGGGGTCTGGTCAGACATGCCTAAGGAAAATACGTTTTCAAAAAAATAAGGCGATGTCACCAATTTTTGTAGTGGTCGAAAAATACTAGGAAGGTTTCACCCCCTTAATAAAAGGCAAAAAGTTGGAAAGGGTCAACTCACAGTTTAATCACAGTCGAGTTCGAGTCGTAGGTTGCGCTATACCTGTGACACACGTCGAGCACAATGGGAATAGACGTTCAATAGTAATTCCGAGTATATTATCCGATTCGCAAGCAGACTGGTCAGCAGCGTACGCACGCAGAAGCAGCACAGCCAGAAATCAGCACAACGGAACGCGGGGCGCGAAGAAGTGTATTGTAATCATTAATTCAAACAAACTGTACAAAAGATATCATGATAATATTGATGACAAGAAAGACAAAATGTAAAAGATTAATATCCGCTAGAAACCTCTCCAGTTGGCCTAGCATACCTACCGAACGAAATCCGCCGTTAGGCAAATCTCAGATGTGGGAGTCCCAGTCCGATGGGAAGGGCTAATTTTTGTCATCGCGGGAAAGGGTATCGCTGCCGTTGTCCTCGGTAACATCCAGGTTTGTTTGAGTGGCTGCAGAGTATATTCTTAATTTTGGTGGTATTAGGGCGCGGGGAAATAGAAAATAATGGTATATGGATTTGCTTCGTGAAAACGATTATGATAAATTAAAGTGACAACTACCGACGTAGTTAAGTTCACGGCATAATGGAAAGCAGACAAATGCTAAATAAAAGTGTAGTGTTAAAGACTGATTTATGTGGCAAAAATGTGTTAATACAAATGTTTCATGTATGTAAAGTTTATACTGTCAGTAAGTTACTTGCTTACCTGGTTTCCCTGGTGTCACTGTCAGAAAGCTGACCAGATTGGGGAACGTTCCTATCGCTACGCCAAATCCACGACCCCGACTACTTCGCGTAGTCCTTTCTACCCCGGAGGAACGCAATTCGTTACTTAGAGTTGCATTCAAACTTAAGGGTAGTGGTGGCAGCGTTCAGCCGGACCTCCCACTGGCAGAAAGGTTGAAGTTAAAGGAGGCTATCAAAGACCTCAAAACTAGACGGGCGGCTGGTGAACAAGGCCTCCGTCTGGTGGGTTTTCAGGTGGTCAGCCGGAAATTACTTTCCGCCCTATCAGAACCAAATCCTGATGGCGCCCGACCCATGGATGGTCGTGCCGACTTCCTTGAGGTAGTACTTAGCAACGTGCGTAGTCTAAGGAACAAGGTGCACCAGTTGGGTCTACTTGTAGACAAATCTCGTCCCGACATACTTGCTTTCACTGAGACGTGGTTGTCTCCGGATATCACGGACGGTGAGGTATATTTACCTGGCTACGCGCTGCTTAGAACTGATCGCTCCGTTGGTCGCCAAGGCGGAGGCGTTTTACTGTATGTGAGCTGTAACTTAGATGTGTTGAGAACTTGCACATTCCAGTCGTCGGATCAGACTGTTGAAGCCCTATCGGCTGTTTTGTGCACTTCCTCTACCCAGTTTACAGTTATAGTGGTATACAGAAGTCCTGGAAGTTCCTCCAGGGGGATACTTGATTTTATTCGCACTCAGTCTGCGAATAAGTGTTTAGTTCTAGGGGATTTCAACCTCCCGGAAGTCTGTTGGGCCGATCTTTCTTGCAATTCGGCATTGGAAACATTCGGTGCAGACTTCCTTTAACTGACTCTCCAAGTGCCTTTGCACCAGTTCGTTGACTTTCCCACTAGGTATATGGACAACCAAATGCCATCTACTTTGGATATGGTTTTCGCTAAGTCCCTGGACTTCGTGACTGACGTTTCATGCGGTGCACCTCTAGGGTCCAGCGATCACGCATGCATATCCTTTCGATGTGCTCTTTCAAGGCACCAAGAGACAGCTGTTGAATTACTTCCGAATAGTTGGCGGGCGGACTTTAGTGCAATGCGAACTAAGGCTTCAGTTCTGAACTGTGAGATCTCGATGGCTGACCCTGTCCAGTTAGCCTGGGATAAATTTAAGGCATACCTTACGGAGGTTTCCGCACCCTATATTCCACTCATTAGGAAAAGAGGGTTAAGGGCACAGCCTCCATGGATAGATACCACAGGCAAGTACCTACTCAAGAAACGGTCTAGATGCTGGCGAACCTACCAAGCAGCTCCATCAGCCAGTACCTATGATAGTTATCGAGAGAATAGAAATAAATGTGAGCAACATCTCAGAACTGCTCGTCTCCAATACGAGCAGGGTTTAGCGGACTCGGTCGCAGCTAATCCCAACAAATTTTTGCTTACGTTAAAAGACGCAGCGGGGCAAAATTGTCTATACCAGCTTTATTGCGAGCAGACGGGACCCCTGCGCAAACTGACTATGACAAGGCTTGTATACTGAGTGATCAGTATACTGCGGTCTTTGCTCGGGAGACCTCTTTACCGCAGGTTGAATTGGTTTCAAGAGTTCCAGAGGATTCTTGCTTAGCTGAATTTAGCATAACGGAGACTCAGGTCTTCGAGCTACTGCAAGGCATTAATCCCTCTAAAGCTTCCGGTCCTGATTCAATTCATCCGAAGCTGTTGCATGAACTGGCCACTGAGCTGAGTGGTCCGCTCACGTGCGTATTTTCAATATCGCTGAACAGCTGCAGCCTACCTTCGGAATGGAAGGAGGCAATCATCTCTCCGATTTTTAAGGGCGGTGACAGCGCTCTACCCTCGAACTACCGGCCTGTCAGTTTGACAAGCGTAGTAGTCAAATTGTTCGAGAAGCTGATAAGGGATTCAGTGGAGAACCACCTGAATCGATTCAACCTTCTCAGCTTTGCACAACACGGATTCCGCGAAGGATTTTCATGTCAGACTAATTTACTTGTAGCTCGTGAAAGCTGGGCCGAAGCGGTAGACAGTGGCCACGCTGTAGACGTGTTATTCGAAGCTTTTTCGAAAGCTTTTGACACTGTTCCACATCTTCGGCTCTCACTAAAGTTGAGATCTTACGGGATATCTGGTCGCGCCCTTCAATGGGTGTCTGCCTTCCTTGAGGGGAGGGAACAGTGCGTACGGGTGGGGCGTAGCCTTTCGCTCAGGCAAGCTGTCCTTAGTGGCGTTCCGCAGGGCTCGGTATTGGGGCCATTGTTGTTCGCGATCTATGTAAATGACTTGCCGGGAGAGCTAGGGGTGTCATCATTAATGGTTGCTGACGATCTTAAGCTCTGGAACATTGTGGATATCCCGGGGGTCCTGAGGCAATGCAGCGTGTCTTGGATGGGCTCTGTGAATGGTCTTTCTTATGGTTGATGCCCATAAATAGGGCCAAGTGCTCTGTTCTCCGAATCGGAGCTGCTAATCCTCCCACCCGATATGTTGTCGGCGGTGGTGAACTCCCTGTTGTCACTCAGCAGGTTGATTTAGGAGTCGTACACGCATCAGCACTTCATTCTGGAGACAACTGGAAGAAGGTTGCTTGTCGAGGGTTTCGTATGATGTGGTTTATCCGCCGTTCTTTAGGAATCTTAACGGCCAAGTTGTTTGTGAAGCTATTTTCGGCATTCGTCCGACCCCACCTGGAATATTGTATTCAGGCTTGTCCACCATGTCTTAACCGAGACAAAATGGACTTGGAGAGGGTGTTACGAGTGGGCACTCGGTTAGTGCAGGGTCTACGAGGACAGACGTATCCTGAACGCTTGCTCAGTTTGGGTATGTACTCCATGCACTACCGAAGGATAAGAGGGGACCTGATTCTCACTTATCGTATTTTGAAGGGTAAGATTGGCCCGGACTTGTCAGGGCTATTTAGTCCCGCTACGTTACCTAGTCTCCGCGGTCACCCACTGAAACTGCATAAACCACGGTCTGATAGGATTAGGACGGAAACTCGTCTATCGCGCCGAGTTATAGATCGCTGGAATTCTCTTCCAGATCACGTGGTTAGGGAACCTACGGTTAAGGGATTTGCGCGCCAGCTCGATGCTCTTGGGTGGCAATAGCAAACCTTTCCTTTTTCCTAGCTGACTCACCTTCATTTTTCAGTTTTTTTTATTGACGCAAATATCTTGGTATTCCACTTGCTTAGCTCTTACCACTTTCTCTTTTGCCTCCTGCGTTTACTTTTTTTTCTTTCTTACTTCACGTAACCGACCCAGCAGGGACTGCTAGGGCAGGATACGTGGGCATTAATTGGTTGGACAGGGTATGATGCGGTCTTCGCTTTAGGTCCATCAGTATTTCAAAGTTCGCTAACTCCTGGTTCAGCGACCTGCCAAAGAAGGAACACTCGCGGGATCTATCCTATCGTTCCAGTCCCGCTTGAACTTGAACTTGAACTTGGATAAGGGGCATACATTTCCCTTGTCTGATTATTGAATTTTTTAATTTTTTAAAATCGCGATGAATGAAAGCGAAATTTGCAAATAATATATCTTAAAAACTACTAGCTTTTGCACATACTTAAGCACAAAGCTAGCTATACACATCTCTTTCAAATCCAGTTTTGAAAGGAAACCTTCCTAGTATTTTTCGACCACTACAGGTTGCCATTAGATGGCGGTTTTTATGTATATATATTATACACATGTTAACTCGGTGTATGTTTTGTATTGAAGAAGGTTAATGTGGTTCTCATAGTTAGTCGTTGTGGCAGATCACAGGAGCATTGGAAATCACTTGGCGGCACATTTTTAACTGTCCGCATAGTGGATATAGCTGAGAGATTATGTCTTTTCGTGCGTACTATTATCGGAAACTGGATGAGGTTGAGTTTGATGTAAAGAAATTTGCAACTGCCACAGCTTTTTGCAAGCATACGGCTGCGACTTCACAGCATTATGAACGGCACAAATGGAAGTGGTTGCCGGATGACTTCCCGAATTCTTACGTGGAAGGACATTCATAGTCAGCGTTGGGGAAGCGAGTTCTAGTGTTGGCCATGCCTACTGCGGTGTCCCCCAAGGTTCGGTTCTGGGTCCCTTGCTGTTTCTCATGTTTATAAATGACCTGGCTCCTCTTCTTGAGGATCCTGTCACATCTTCGCATAAGACTTGAAGCTAGTCAGTAGGGGAAACCGAGCGACATTGGCTAAGGACATCATCACTGCGGCGACTTGGTCAAGCCAATGGGACCTACGTCTAACTGCCAACAAATGTCAACTATTGACCAGTAGTGGTCGTGGAATTGCAGTTCAGTCTGCTGTGGGATCTCTATCATTGCGGTGTACTGACGAAGCCCGTGAACTAGATGTCATCGTAGCGAACAATTTTAAGCCTTCGGCACAGTGTCGCCATGCTGCCAATAAAGCACGACACGAGTTATTTCGTCTTAGAAGGGCGCTGAGTAACACTAAAGCAGATGTATTCTTGCCCTTATATAAAGCAATGGTCAGGCCACATCTGGAGTTTTGTGTTCAGGCCTGGTCACCGTACCTCCGGAGTGACATCATTTGTATACAAAAGATTCAAAAAACTTGCGACCAGGATGATTGAAGGTCAACGAGGGAAATCTTACGAAGCTCGTCTAAGTAGCTTAGGATTATTTTCCTTGGAACGGCTAGGGTTGAGAGGGGATTTGATAGAGACGTTAAGATCATTAAGGGACTTAGTGGTATAGTTCCACCCATCTGTTTGAGGTGGGCTACGTCAGACCATCTGCGCGGGGCATCGCCTGAAGGCTCAAACATCACATGAGCTCGTTTGGACATAGGCAAGAGTTATTACGAGAACGTGTAGTTAACTACTGGGAATAACTACCTTCTGATTTAGTGGAGTTAGGAGACCGTCGTGTAGCCTTCAAAAGGGGCGTTAGGACTATTGTTGGTCCATCCATTTTCCAGAGACATAGTAGATATGTACTGGTTAATATGTAGTGTATTTGTTGCTGCTGCATATGAACTTGCAGAGAGGATTCCTCTTTGTTCTTGCTTCATTCCATTGCAGAAGCAAGAAGACACCATCCAACGTCGAAGTGCCGGGGGGCGCTTCACTTACCGGCACAAGAGCTGGACGCTCGTTAGGCGGAAGCCTCTATCGTCCATGCTGACCTGACCTGACCTGAGTACCCGTACCGGTACCTGCAGTATCCCTGTGTTCATAGC
>CALYDF020009966.1:0-10365 GCA_944474145.2 Dicrocoelium dendriticum
CTGTTTGGACTAGGTCAAGAATGCTGACAGAATACACAACAATAACCAATGGTCTTCATGGCTTTCGAAACTTGGAAGTCACAGTGTTCAGAAAAGTTAAACGTAACTGAATATCGCACGCCCAAGTCGCGAATTGTCCTGCATTGCGAGATATAGGCACCTTGTAGTAATAAACTGTCTGGCGGTACTTGGCATTTGTACGACAAAATATTACACTTGTCCACGGCAAATGACATCTGCCACAGTTGGCACCAGGAGTCAAGGGCGGATAGGTCATCCTGAATGAGACGTACGGCTTCCTGAGTATTTGCACGTGGTTGTGAGTAGACAACTTTAATGTCATCAGCAAAGATAAATGCAACACCATTTCTTATTCTCTGGAATATATGGTTAATATAAATTAAAAAAAGAAGTGGACCAAGAACACTCCCTTGAATCACTCCACTAGTGATTGCTTTCGGTGTAGAGAAATGGTCGCCTATGCGCACAACCTGCTGTCTACCAAATAGATATGCAGACAGCCAAGAGAACATCGGTTCTCCAATGCCTATAGCCTTCAGTTTTTTCAGTGACCTTCTGTGAGGCACTCTATCAAAGGCTTTTTGCATATCCAGGAACAGGATTACGACACTGTTTCCGTTGTCAATGGCAGCCGTTGTGTGGTTTAAAAAGTCAGTCTGGCATGTTGCGCAGGATCGACCTTGCATGAAGCCGTGTTGCGAATTGCTGATAATGTTAGCTTTGTTCAAGAATATAAATAGTTCATCTTTTACTATTCTTTCCATTATTCTAGATACGATGGGTGTGTGATTTATGGGACGAAAGTTTTTAACCTCGTGGGCAGCGCCATTTTTATGTCGCGGGATAACAACAGAAGTTTTCCATTGAGTAGGGTATACTCCGTTGTTAAAAGAGAGTGTGAAGATGTTGAGCAAAAGCAGAAGGAAGTCACTACCACTGCGTTTTATTAAACATGGGGGTAGTCCATCAGGGCCTGCGCACGTTGAGGAGTATAAGCGAGCGACTTGACTAGTGATTTTCGCTATAGTGAATTCTGCTGTGCATAGACCTTCATTATTTTGCGGCGTGATAAATGTTGGTGTGTCTGATGATTCAGTGAGCATTGATTCGGCAAAATAAGCACTGAAAGCTTCGCAGATATCATCTGGTGCGTCGTAGTATGTTCCATCAGGCGTGGTGATAAAACTGAGATTGTCACTGCAACGCGAACCCCGGGCACGGAATAGTTTGGCTAGCACAGCTGTTTTGCTTGGGCCATTCAGAGCTTTATACTCTTCTAGAATGAGAGTTTTGTCTCGTTGATGCCTCTGTTCTTCCACGAGCTTCGACTGCTGTAATAATAGCGCAAAGTCAGCAGTTAACTTGAATTTCTGACGAATCTTATGAAGCTTTCGCGCTGCCTTCAATGCTTTGCGATCGGATTTAGATTTGGTTTGGTAAGCACATTTTAGTGGTATTGCTGAATCGATGCAGAAGCCGATTATACTATAAAACAGGTCTGTCGCATGTTGAGGGCATGAAGAGAGAAAGAATTTATCCCAATTCATCGAACGAGCCAGGTCCTTGAATGAGTCCCAGTTGACAGAATTGAACAGACGATAATGCTTTGTTTTCTGTGCATCGGCCATGCGTAGTCTTAGACAGCATTTGATTACGCGATGATGGCTCCCCGGAAATTCATCAAGAACGTTAACACTGATTGCAGGTATGTCCAATGAAAAAATGAGATCCAGCGTACTTTCACCTCTGATAGGTCGAGAGACTTGTTGCTGCCAACCATTCATTTGGATACAGGAGATAAGATTGTGGTATTTCAAAGGAGCGGTTCCTATGGGCCATGAAATCGAAGGCAGATTGAAATCACCTCCAATAAGCTTATGTAAAAATGGTAGGACAGCGGCGCATTCAAATGCAAGCGTCAAAAGTTCTAGGTCTTCTTGACTGCCGTTTGGCGCGTTGTATATACATCCCATAAGCAGCTGTTGCTGATTAACAGATATCGTCAGCCAGAGTGATTCCTGAACATTGTTCAACACTGGGTTATCGAATGTTGCTGCTGTGAGCGAGTTTTTTAGATAAATTACGCAGCCACCACCTCGACGACCAGGCCGATTCCTCATAAACTTGTTATATCCGAAAATAGTTAACTGAGTGTCAGACATGCCATCATGGCACCAAGATTCAGTTATAAATAATATGAAAAGCACGGAAAGAAGACGAAGGCTGGTAGATGCACGCATTTCGTATTGTCTCCTCAGTACCATTAACAATAACCGGTGAGCATAGATATAGCTAACAGTGGGTGCAACCAGACAAGCTTAAGGTGAAAAATGAATGACGGAAGTTCACACCTACGTCCAAGGCAGCTTTAGGCTAACAAATAATTGTTTCTGAACACACAAGGCGGGCTTAATCCGGCTAATTGCGACAGCCTCGGCAAACCGAAGGAAACGGGGATTAGTGTGACGTAACACAACTTTAAACGCTGAGCTCAGCTCTAATTGGTGACCCGAGTCTAATAGGTGTTTGCCTATCGAGGAAACCGGCGGTCTGCGCGAACATGGAATCTGACGAGGGTAGGCAATCTGAGCAACTTCACGTTGAACCCATCTTGGCACATGTTCCTTTATTCGGGAAGTCAGCGTTCTATTGGTTCTGCCTATGTAACTTTTTCCGAAAACACATACAAATTGGTATACACAGTGTGAGTTGGCCCCAATAGGCTGAGCTTCTTTCGTTGGAGGTATGGGCAAATTTCGGGTTCGGTTGATAACGACAACTTGTGCAGCATAGTAACTTCCTTGTGTAGCAGAAATTATACGCTTGGTTGTCTTCAGCGTGGCTAAGTCACCTTTGAAAGGTAACTCGATATACACTTTCTTCTTGGCTGCCGTGTGCACCAAGTCCTTTGGTCCTCGCGGTTGGCTGTGTTTCTCGATAAATCTTCGAGGGTAGCCATTCGCCATTAGTGTTGCTGTAATGAACACCAGCTCATCGTCCAGACAGTCGGCCGAACAAATTCGTCTGGCACGACTAACTAGAGTCTTCACAAGTGTCCGTTTGTACCGCACTGGTGTGAAGCTGGTGAAGTGCAGGTACTGACCGGACCAAGTCGATTTTCGGTAAATTGACCTCTTAATCAATCCATCCTCCCTGCGAGTTATGAGTATGTCCAGGTATGGTAGACAATTGTTTTGTTCTATTTCACAAGTAACCCGTAAGTTAGCATGAGCACCATTGAGCCGTTCTACCAAATGTGTGAGCTGCTGATCCGACGAACAGAAAGCCAAGATATCATCGACATATCTTTTGTAGTATGGCACCTGGGCTATTTCTGTAGAAATGCTTCTTTCTACCATCAACATGAAGAAATCAGCGAGCACAGGACCTAATGGGCTACCCATTGCTACGCCGTCAATTTGACGGTATGGTGTATTCCGGAAGTGAAAATCCACATTCTCCGTGCACAATAGTAGAGATTCTCTTAGCAATTCAGTCGGAATTGGTAGCGAACAGCCACCGTTTTCAGCTAATTCGCATACGTAATCAACCGTCTGATGTAGCGGCACGTTGGTAAATAAGGATTCTACATCCAAGGAACATATAACTTTGTCTGACAGGTTGAGTTCATCTAGATCATCAATGAGTTGAAACGAGTCTTTAAGACTGTACGGATTGAACTGTTGTTTCAGCGGAGCTAGCAACTTCACTAACCAACGAGCGAGTTTGTGCTGGGGCGCGTTCATCATTGAAAGGATTGGCCTGAGCGGCACTTCACACTTATGTGTCTTTGGGGACCCATACAACTGTGGAATAGTGCTACCACTCGGCTTCAAACTATTAAATGTATCCAAGTCCATCACGCGGTGGAGGAGAAGTAATTCCAGGTGACGAATTATGCGCATTTCGACATTGGTTATGTCCCCCACTTTCGTGAGCCGTTCGAATTTACTCGCATCGTTGAGTATAACGCACATCTTCTCATTGTATTCGGTTTTATTCATGATTACCACTCCTGAACCTTTATCTGGTTTCATTACGACTACGTACTTAGCTCGTAGTTCACGTAAAGCCTGAAAATGTCGAGCTGTAATGGCACATTTTTCATTAATTGGCATGGTTTTTACCTCATGGGCGATATCAGTTAACTTGTTTCTGAACCAAATATGCTTATCAGGGCTAGTTGGTTGGAGCTCCTTAAACTGGTCAAAAAAGTTCTCAAATTGGGCTTCTATAAACAAGCCGTTCAAGGTCTTAGGGGGGACTTTGTAATCAAGCCCAAGTGATAATGCTTCTAATTGCAACGCATCAAGTTGTACGTTCGATAAATTCATCACGTACTTACTGGGATCACGAGCAATTGGTTCCTCCTCCTGGTTGTTCATCAGCGAATTTTCTAAACGAGCGGAGCGATTTCGTCTCGTACGATCAAGAGTTGATTTACAAAAGTTAGTGAAAACAATCCGGCAACACAAAGAGAGATCCTCGACCACGGGTAGCAAGCGTGCATAAGTTTCTAGTAGTTCCACAAGTCTGATTTGAGCCGTCTCTAGGTGAGCGGACGCCACACGTTTAAGGTTAGCCGCAGAGGGCTTGAGTTTGTTTCTACGCAACAGTAAAAGCACTGGACGAGGATAGCGACGTACGAAAATGCATTTCGATAGAAACGATATTTCCACACGTAAGCACACCATCTTGCACCTCAGGCTGACTATGCGGTGCAGCAACCTGACTGTTTCGGAGGGAATTCGTCGTTTCAGAAATTTAAAGCAGTTAGTTCCCTTCAACAATTTGAAAAGCACGGAAAGAAGACGAAGGCTGGTAGATGCATGCATTTCGTATTGTCTCCTCAGTACCATTAACAATAACCGGTAAGCATAGATATAGCTAACAGTGGGTGCAACCAGACAAGCTTAAGGTTATTGTTAATGGTACTGAGGAGACAATACGAAATGCATGCATCTACCAGCCTTCGTCTTCTTTCCGTGCTTTTCAAATTGTTGAAGGGAACTAACTGCTATAAATAATATATCAGGATTATTCACCAAAACAAACGAGCGTAGGGTGTGGATCTTAGAGTAAAGAGAGCGAATGTTTATCAAAAAATACTGAGATAGGTGTGAGATATGAGGAGGATTCCCTAGGTTGTGTTATAAACACTGGAGTTTCATCTTGGATGTTTTGCAAGTTAATAGGCTGAAACGGCAGGGCAGCTGGGCGTAATTTTCCTTCTGCTGTTATAAGGTCTCGCAGTTTTAGAAGTTGTCGGTGCTTTGCGAGTTTTAACAGTCACTTTACGCTTTGGTAATCGACACTTGAGGGCAGGTATATTAACAGAACATGAGGCTTTAGTTTCATCATTGCTTACAGATTGGTTATAAGCTGGGAGATTTGCGAGCTTTTTAATGCATTTCTCTCCATTCATTGTACTAATGGTGGAGCTTCTCGTTTTAACGTTGCTAACGCGCATCTTGTGATTAACCGCTGGAGTTCAGGGCTTGTGATCTCAGTTAAGGTAAACCGGACTGGACTAAAATGGTTGCTGTGTCACAAGGTCGATACAAACCAACCAGGTCGGTAATCACAAAGTGCACCAAGGCGTTCTTTGTTAGTCAGTCGTCCTGTGCACACGTCCACTCTGAGTTTAACTCTGTGCCGTGTCCCGACGCGTCAATCCGTCGGTTTTGGTGGGCGCACACGTACAGTTCAATCCGACAAAGGGTGCGGCGATTGACCGGTAGGATAGGTCCGCACGGAAGTTTGACTTGGGTGATAGTCCACGGGTTCGCTATGTCGTTTGGCGAAAGCAGGGAGAAGATGCAAGTGTTGGTAGCCGCTTTACAAAACTACCGATTTGGCTGGAATCGGTTTTGATGGATGGGCCTCGTGATATGCTTTCCAGTGATTATTCGAACCGCGATCGAAGTAACAAAAGCGTTGATTTTGTCCACTTCCGTTTACACCTGATCGCAGCAGAAACTGGGAATCAGCAGTAGGCGATTATCCGTTAGGAATACAGTCCAGGAAATTTGCGCACTGTGTACGCCCGATCAAGCCTGATCGAAAGAGTGTACTCGGGTGAATATGCGATAAGAACTAGATTCAAAAACGACGAAAAGGTAGGAGCAGCGAATTCCGGCCGGCCGGCCGAGCTCGACCTGTTGTAGGTAAAGCTTCATTCAATGGCTTAGGATCTAAGCACAGGTGCACACCATCGTTCTTTTTCTTAACAATCGCGACTTGGCTAACCCAGTCTGTAGGCTCGTCGACCCTAGTGATTACGCCCAACTGTGTCAAGTTACTTTACTCGTTGGCGCTTTTCTCCCACAATGTAAACGGAACTCTTCTAGCCGGCAGCGGAATCGGTCCTATTGACGGATCTAGTGATAAGTGAACGGAACCTACAAATCTTCCAAAACCTGGGTTGAATATGAACTGATACTGTTCACTGGCATCTGTCTCCACTTCACATACATACACAAAGCAATCATGGTTAAAATGATTAAAGCTAAGACATTGGATGGAATCAGTGCCGAGAATCGGCGTGTGCTCTTCCTCTAAGGCCAGGAAATACAAGTGATGTAAACAGCCGCCTTTGGTCTTGATCGCTTTGATTGTGGCCAAACATTTCGCATGGAGCTTGGAACCGTTCCAGACATGCAAAACTCCTAGATCAGGTCACATACGAAGATCTTGGCACCGCTTCGCCGAAACTATGTTGATTGTAGCACGCATTTCCAACTAGAAATGCACCATTTCGTTACCAAACAATTAAAGTACGTAGATGCACTTCTTCGGTCCAATCTAGGACATGCTGCTGATTGAATGTTCAGAATCGGAGGGTGTTGTGTCACGATTAAGTACATTCATATTCGAAGATTGACAGTATCGAGTGAAATGATTCCGTCTACCGCATCTGGTGCTAATTCGGCCCTACGCCGGATATTGATCGCGATCCTTTGGGTGTCGCGCTGCGCATCATTTACAAATTTGCGTGTCTTGATAACAGGCTTCGCAGTTTTGTCAGCTAACCTGAATATGGCACATAGCTCTGCTTCATTCGGTAACAGCATTTGTTGGTTGTGGTGTGCAGCTGATGATTCACTTTGGCATATACCAAGACATTGTCTGAGTAGTAACTGCTGTTGTCTCAACAGCCGCTTGCTAATGTTTTCATCATTCATCACTAGCACAATTCTATCTCGGATGAGACTGTCAGCTATACAATTGCAAACGTTACAAGAACGAGCCAGGATCTTTAGCTTCTTAATGTAGTTCTCCATAGTTTCGTTTGGGCACCGGTTTAGGGTTAAAAAGGGCTACCGCTGATACGTCTCGTTATTCTGGTCTTCGCAGAAATCACCGAACTCAGTGTGGAGCGGACTATGGTTCAGCCACCACCTTGTGTGCACTTGTTTCCCAAATACATCGTGCTTATGTTTGCCTGTGAAGGAAAATGGGCCGGCTCCGTTGATGAAACGTGGTTCCCATCCGCATGCCTCCCGGTCTTATTCCTTCGGGTTTACACTGGATATGGGGTGTGTTCGGAGTTGTGGGTGGTGCAGCGCAAGCCATCCATGGTCACCTTTGTAGGCGCAGGCGTCTTGTGGTTTGCCACAGTGTCAGGCAAATCCGAAACCGGATGCCGCCAACCATATATATAGGCGGGAGAGCCTTTGGTGCCCTGAGGCTCCTTGTGGCTAGATACTGACAGATGATCTACCCACTAATGCTACTGTTGCGCCATTGTCTCACGTCCTGGACGCCTCCTCGTCACGACCGCTGGGTGAGAGTTGGGTTTCTCCGTTCTCCCTGCGAAGATCCAGGACACCAATCCGCATGAGTCAGTGAACTGACCATGTGTTAGACCCGCTGCATTTTGGGTGTACATTTAATCAAATGCTTTGGCTGAGGACCCGAGTCGTTCTCCTGTCAGGTGTAGGCGCCCTGTCAGTATCCTACTCCATCCTCTTGGGGGTTAGAAGGTGGTTGATGGCCATCTTCCCGTAAAACCTAACCATGGAAGACAACAGGTCTACGGGTCGTAAGCTTACAGCTCGATTTGCGCAGGGCAAGAGAGCCACGCATTTTCCCTGATGGTGGGAGGACACCTCCAGGTGTTTAATGGTTTGCTACTGCCCGGCTCAAGACAGGCAGCCCCTGGTCAAATTGGTGCAAACCCGCCAAAAGCAACCTGCATCTGGCCGTGTCGCATGTGTCCTACTACGGTCGCAAAACATAAAGAGTCGTTACAATACCTCCAAGGCTGCGTGTGACGGCCGTCAATCAGATCGTAATCTGGCTCTGCAAACACACTCCCGAGCTGGGTCTATTCCCCACTGCCTTGTGGGTCAGGCCAGTAAGCCAAAGTCTCCGGGCGGAGTCCCTCAAGCAAACCTCCAAATCACCCACTGCATTGCGGGTAAGACTACTGAGCCAAACGTTCCGGGTGGAGTCTCTCTAGCAAACCTCAGAAGCACAACGACCACATCGCGCACGATTTCCCACCAATGCAATCGTATGCTTGCACGCAAAGCACTCAGCATCGGGTGCTGGAAAGTGCGCACACTACTGGGCCGGAACTACAGTGAGCGCCCCGAGCGACGTACTGCACTGGTCGCGATGTAGCTGGCACGTTACCACATCAATATTGCGGCACTCAGTGAAACCCGGCTCGCTGAGCAAGGTAAGTTGCATGAAGCGGATACTGGCTACACTTTCTACTTGGTGGGCAACGCCGCCTCAGCACCATGTGATCATGGGGTCGGATTGGCAATATCCGATCGCCTCCATGGCCAGCTGGTGGGTGAACCAACAGGCACCAACGCACGACTGATGACTGTTCGCCTACGACTCGGAAGAGGTAAGTTTGCCACTTTTATGAGCACGTACGATCCGACCATGTGTTATCCTGATGACACGCGTGATCACTGCTAAACTCAGCTATCTGCGCTGGTCTGTGCCGAGGAGCGACCGACTATTTCTGCTGGATGATTTCCACGCGCGTTGTGCGTGATGCATCGGTATGGACAGATGTGATCGGTCCGCAGGGCATTGGTTAAGCGAATGCGAACGGCGACAGGTTGCTCTCACTGTTTGCCACTCACGGCCTGACGATCACAAACACTCGGTTTGCACTGAGCACCAGTGATATAGCAATTTGGACGCACCCACGGAGTGGTCACGATTACCTGCTCGAATACGTCATCGTACGTCAGCGTGATATGCGTGAAGTGCGCATGACATGTGCACTGCGTGGAGCTGAGTGTGGCACTGTTCACAAATTGGTGCGGACCAAACTGTACATATATTTTCGTAAATCTATGTATTGCACACCCGCCGTGAATCGACGTAAATTTAACATTTTCTCTCTTGTTACTGTGGCGAAACGTACTGAGCTGGAGAAAGCGATGGCTGCACGGCTGTGTGATGTGGACTGCATAGCCACAGTGGGCGACCTGTGGCAACACATTCACGGCCAGGTGACAGCTGCTGCAGCGGAGACCATCGGGCGCGCAAACTGCAAGCGGCCTGATTGGTTTGATGAGAACAATGCGACGATCGGCGCATTGGTGCCGGAGAAGAATGAAGCATTTGCTGCACATGTGGCAGACCCCAGTGACTTGAGGAAGAGTAGTAAGTTTCGCAAACTACGAAGACGACTGACCCGAGAGCTCCGTCGCATTAAAATTGCATGGCAGTCGGAGAGAGCGCGACGGATAAAATGCTACTCAGAACATCGAAAACACAAGTAATTCTTTAACTCCTGGAATGCGGTGTATGTACCGAGATTTGAGCCGCTGAGAACGCTGATCGATGGTAGTTCAGGCACTACCTGCACACGGACTGCAGACATAATACAGATCTGGCGAAATCACTTTGACTGTCTCTTGAACAAACGTTCAGAGATCGACAGACCTACACTGAATGGCCTCAAGCAGCACCATGCGAAGATGAGTCTGGCGGAAACACCGACACTGGATGAGACGCAGAGAGAATTTGCTCAGTTGCGAAAGGAAGTGCCACTGCCGACGGGATCCCGCCGGAAATATTGAAACACGACGGATCAGGGTTGTTGACTGCGCTGCACCACTTGGTGCAACGCGTATGGATTGAGGAGGAGGTGTCTCCTGACCTGAAGGATGCCTTTGTGCTACCATTATACAAAGGCAAATGCGGCAAGCAATTTTGCGCGAATTATCGTGGCATCAACTTGCTGAGTTGTGTGGGCAAGGTGATTGCGCGAATCCGGCTCAGCCGCTTCGTCAGTCAGGTTGTAGAATTTAACGTGGCGAAAGAACAGTGTGGATTCCGCTCGGGTCGCAGCACTATGCATATGGTGGA
>CALYDF020009967.1:0-10386 GCA_944474145.2 Dicrocoelium dendriticum
GAAGTAACAAATAAGGTACAACGATATTGCCAACGAAAATACCAGATGGCGGAAGTCTGATAAATATCAGAGTAGATATAAAAGATTTCTAGTAGGCAGACGGTAGACTGTACCAGATATATAACTCCCACAATATACAACCAGTCGAGAGCGAAACGAACCAACCTGGCAGGGTGACCTTAAGGAGACGGAATGGATAGATGTCTGGGGGAGATGAAGGTATTTACGTTATCGGATACACGGACCATGGCAGTATTGTGCCTGTTTCATGCCCTGCGGGACTGTACACGCAGTTGCCGGTCTCTGTCAAATGTCAATAAGGTTGAAAATTTGTTGAAGCAGTGAATGCACAGGATAGTGTACAGCAGAGCGGCAGTGCAGTTTAGGTTGTTGCTTAGAGCTATAACGGTTAGAAGCAAAGAGGCTTTCAGGTATCACTGTCAGAGGTGGTTGCCATCCACAGTGTGTTTGGCGTAAGATATTTTGCGCAAAGTGCGCATGTTGGGTGCGTTCAGCACGAAAAGAGTGCTGAACGCGAATAAGCAGTTTAAGATAGGATTAAATGAGAGAATATGCCTATGGCAACTATTTGCGGCGGTTGCTCGGAGAGCACGCGATACAGCTTCGCGTTGGACCACGTCGACAGCCAAGTTGTCGACGTCGAATGAGAGAACTGTTCCAAGCACAGGACATGTGACAGTACTGGTTCCTTGGTTGTTCTCTCATGCTACTCGCATATTTGTGCTTCACATTCCCTCGGAGACGGTAGTATCAGTAGGATGTGACTGCACTAGTTATGAAGTTTTAGGTAAAGGGACACCAAGCATTATTTTGTGATGGGTAATGAATTTAGGGGCGATTTTTCGTTCTAAATCAGTGGGATATGCCTTGCGCGCAAGTTATGCTGGCGGCTTGTATGATAACGGCCGACGTACCTCCGCTTATGAACAGAAGCCGGTGGTCGATGTGGGGCCGTCAGATTCCTGTCCCTGATTGCGATACGTTCATACTGGGACTTCAGCCGACGCCACATCGGCCTCCACTTCGTTAGGGTTGAGGTGCGGCGAAACATTGTCCAGTGTCAACAGGTTGCTTTGTGACATAACGATTGCCATGACGAGTCTGGGTACAGCAGCTTTCCTTGAGGAGGAGCACGTCTGCCGCGGTAGCCTGAGTATAATATTACGTAGGCAGAACTTTAGTCAATCAGAAACGGCCTTCCTCAATGCCTCAACCAGCCCAACGCCATACCAAAGCGTGACCACCTCAAGGCAACCAGACGGGGGCAGTCGTTATCGCCTACGGTGCTGAAACCACCACGACTATCCACGGAAACCCACCCTCTGAACTTCCGACGCAACTCCACTCTTACTTTGCAGCGTGCAAGACTGGGAATAAACGCGCAGTTGCAGAGAATATAAACCATGCATGCCAAAACTAAATAAATAATATATAAATTTTATATTCTCGGTGGAGAATGAGAGAGGCCAATGAAGCATAAACAAATAGGTACAAACAAAGCTGCGACCATCAGCCGTGGTCAAAATTGGTCTTGACATTGGATAGTGTAAGAAATGTAATAAGGTTGTGAGAGGCACACTACTTCACAGTTGAAACAGGTCGTTAAAGCAAAGGCAAAAGGGTTTGGTAATCAATTTTTGTGATCATGGAATTTGTTCTAATGGACTGTTATGGCCTTAGGCAGATCTCGTGCGCTGTTACTCGCAGCCGGCTGTGTTCTACTTTCCATCCTCAAGCGTATGGTGCGTCCACCTGTGGCCGTTACGGGTTACAATTTGCTCCATCCAAGCAGTGTGTTGTTTGAGATGGTTATGGTCAGAGTTGCCAATTATGGACCATTCAGTCGTTGAAGAATTGATCCAGTACAGTAAAAGTGGCTGCGAGAAAATTGGAAAGAGGCGCAACGGACAAGAGTAAATGAAGGAGAAATGCAGTGAAAAGGCATACGAGAAAACGAATTGAATGCAACAAAACGCTGTGAGTTGAAACGCTATGCATACTGTAGATTTGTCAGTATAAGTCATATAAAATGGTTATACGTGTAAATACAGGACGGGAAAAGGTGGAGATTCCAGGTGAGGTTGGTGGATCGTTTGCAGCTGTTTATTGCTACCGTGCTGCGTTGCGCGGGGTTATTAATTCTAACATCGTTGCGGGTTGGTAATGACACCGGCAAGTTAAGTGACGGAAGGCCAGTAGCAAGCTGGGCCGTGATTACGGGTAAGTGTAGTGTGAAGGTCAGTAGCTACACGACTAGTGCCATACGTAGAAGCGATGGGGAGTCAGTAGCAAGCAGAGCACCAATATAAGGCTAAGACCAGAGGCAGCGGAGACGGATAAGTTACGTTAGAGGAAGGAGGTAGCAGGCAGAGATGCTGTTCCCCAGCTAAGGATCATGTTGGTATAAGCTACGGCGGTCATAAACGGCCAAGATAATAAGCCGCAGAAGGAAGTGAATAGAGGCTCTGTGTCTGTATGGCTACTGCGCTGCATTGCGTGTTGTAAGTGTCGTTGTGGTGGACAAGATAGCTAACACCAAATTGTGGGTTAGAGCCGGTAGTCTGTAAAGCTTAAATTGGAATCCGCCACAGTCTAGGTGGCTACTCGATGCGTATCCGGCATATTAGAGAGAGATAGCAAGCGTAAGAATATCCACAATCCGTAAAGAATTAAAAAGCTAAAAACTTTGACAATTCCGATGGCTGTAAACGATGCGGCATTGCAATGGGAGCAGAAGGCTTTAAAGAGGAAAAGGCATCAGCCGCCATCTAGGTGGCTCATCAAGTGGTATCAGCCATACTACAGATAGGCAGATAGTGAAGGGAAGCAGCGGCCGAAGTCGTTTATAAAACGGAAGGTGACACCGAGAAATACGTAAGGTCGAGATAGAATATGCGTTAGAGGAGCAGCTGAAGATTTCGGCAAATCAGATGGTTGTGAGCTCCGTGGCATCCCAGTTCAAAGGATAGCCTGTTAAAGAAAACGGGAGTGAACTAAAAGCTAGGTGGTTATTAAAGACTATCAGTGATATTACGGTTACCCGGATGGAGCCAGAAAATGACAGGCATAAACATTCGGATATAGCAATATGAGAACATTAAGAAGCTGCGGAGACAGCGAACCAAAGCATAAGGTAAGGGAAAGAAGCGGTTGGGTATTCCAATGGTTGTGAGCGATGCGGCATCACAATCCAAACGAAGTCCTGAAAAGCTAAAATCGGGCGTGGGTCACAAGCTATTTGGTTCTTCGAAGCCTAACGGTCGGGTGGAGATAAGAAGCAGCAGCCAGAGATATTTGGAATAGAGAAGTAGCTGATAATAATAAGGTACGACCAAGTGATCCAATGTTTCAGGTGGGGGTTCAAAGGGTCGGCAAGTCGGATGGTTGTGAGCAATGTGGAACCAAACTTCTGAGGTAGCCGGTTAAGATGAAATGGGAATGGGCCACTGACTGGTTGGCTCTCCAGGGTTGAAACCATATACTAAAAGGAAATGGAAGCAGTTAGGTAGCGGCAGGAACCATCGTTCCGCATCCAGGGGCAGATGAGATGTAGAATGTGTGGGGGGATTTCAAAGCCTATGGGAAAATTTATTAAAATTTAGCAAAATGCTTTGGGGCGTGAAATCCATTTGGGTCTGCGTTGGTGGGGCATTACCAAATGTACTTCGAAGGATTGAGCTTGCCCGAACATGAGGGATTTTTATGCGTCATGTGTTGCTGCACACTATTGTGCAGCTCTTTGATTAATTTCGAGCTATTTCTCTCAAGTTTTGAGTTCCGAATTAAGTGCCAGTGGTGTGCATCCAGGTGGCAATGTTAACTAATACTATGCTGGCGCTCCGGCTATTTCCTTTTTGGTTTTTCTGGCAAGAGCAGGTCCAGCACGGTAAGAGAAGTGTAATAAGGTAAATCACGAGTAGGATAGTAACAACACATTCACCCTCCATTACGCAAAACGCGTGACAGGCTTTGGAGCGATCTGAAAGATAAATAACACACGGGCGCCCAAGATAAGAAAAGTGGCGATGGAAAGTTTCTGGTGGTCCAGCCAGCCAGTGTGACAGGGGCCTCTCTGTCGTTGGTTAGCTTTCGTGCCAGAGAAATGGAATCTGGAAATGCGAATGTTTTACTAGCAAAAGCAGTTAAATAAGAGGATGTCGTTTTCATTATGCCTGTCTACTAGTGTTGCCAGTAGTGAAAGGTATATGTATACAAGATAAAGCTAAGTCTATGGGGCCAAGAGAGGATAGGTGGAGAGCAATATGTTTGATGCTTGGGCCTATAACTTTTAAAGTGCTTTCTTTGTCGACAATAAATAAATAACTATATACATATTTTATGCTCGACGAAGCGAGGCACGCCTTTTGGGCATGGTCAGCATATTTGCAATATTGTACATGATAGTTTGACTATAATCACCGAGAACGTGATTAGTACACATGGTAACAGTAGTGTAGGCTCATATTGTCGAAAGGTTGTACGAAGTCTATGTCCACAGGATGTGATAGCTAAATATAAGAATTCAGATCACAAATGTGGAGTATGTTGTTGAGAAACTAGTCCGATGAGGTTGTGTACACACTTCGGTTCAAGTAAGTGAAGCATGAGGAAAGAGCTGCAGGAATATTTGAGGAATATTTGAGGATGTTGTCATGTAACTGGTCAAATATGTAGGCGTGTTCGTACGGGAGCAGAATATGCACAGAATTTGTAAATGTGCTATCGGTCAACTTGCCAAAGTGTGTTAATGGAGGTGACTTTATTGATTAGCGAGTCACATCAGTCACGTTCCAGTGTTGTTAAACGGACATTTATGGCCTTTTGTAGAGAAAACGCTCGCCAGACGAAGACCCACCACGTCTTGGAACACTACCGACTAGTGATATGACATTGACAAGATTGCATCTGACCGAATACCCTCGCGGATATTCGCAGTCAAGTTTCACAAATTTGTTTCCCATCTGAACTGAACTGGTTGCGTAGTCGCCTTTGGAGTCGATCACAAGTGGCTGGCGCTGTCCAAGTACGATGACTCAACTGACTTGTATTGATTTGATTCTTTTTATGGGTTCCTTTAGTTTGTCATGATTGCGAAGTGCGGGTGATTTCTTGGTTCTGTGTTGATGCCATGTTCAGGTGAGCTTCGCAGTTATATCCTCAGGTGTACCGTGCCGGTAATTTTATTCTTTAGCACAAACGAGAAAGGAAAATCGGACCGAGCAATCTGCCAAGCAAATGGATTAGGACTATATTAATGTATAAATATAAAATGTGTGGTAACGTTGTGCTGGTTACAAGCAGTGGTATGACCGAATAAGTTATACATCAAATCCGTAGTTTTACGTACAAACACGAGACCCGGTATTTGCTGAATGTGAGAGAAAATGCTGGTTGAAGTAACCTAACGTAATCAAAAGTCGTCCCGTGTGGAACCCGGGAGTATCAGGCGTTGTGAACCGGAAAATGAGTTAAAGGAATCAGAAGAGCACAGTACGTTGTTTAATATGCGCTTAAGGTGTAGTTTGAGCGTTCGGTTGACAGTGGTACTGCTTATCGTTCTAACATGTATGAGAGCTAGTGGAATTGCTACGCCGGGTTCGAGTCCCATGAAAATAATGATGAAACGTTTTCCGTAATCGTATGCTAGAGAAACAGCTGGGTGAAGGAGTGGGATGGAGTGTCAAAGTTATGACGAGAATGGGGTTTACACACTACAGCTGTAGCGAGAATACGGTTGCAAAACCAGCTCTGAGGGACCTGGGCTATCGGAAAAAGAGAGGGACGTCTACAGCGTGGCAAACAAGTCAACTATGCGGCAGGAAAGGGCGATAATCGGATTCGGGTTAATTATGAGGAAGTACCTTCCCGCTGATAGGCGTTAACGTTAAAAACAGGAGCGAGAAGAGCTTGAAGACTACGGCTGTAGCGAGAAAATGTTTGTAAAACCAGTGCAGAAGGGGACCAGTAGTATCAGTAGTGTGAGCAACAGCTCCGAAAGATGCTGTGTGCCACTCTAAGATGGGCATCCACCGTGGAACTTTAACGACAGATAGAATGCTGGTTATGGAGTTGCTGGCAGCCTGATTAATTAGTATACAGGAACGGCACAGTTTATTAGGCTCGGCAAAAACTGATAGAGGTACGGTGTTGAATACAAGAGAGAGAATAGACAGAAATACTTGCAACAGCTGTTGAGAGAAATGTAGCTACAAGGACCGAAGCAGTTTCCGAACGACAGAGGGACGTTAATGTGAGCGAAATAACTTGGTAGTGGAACTGAGAGGCAAAACTCAATCGAAAACCGGAGATTTCAAATTCGATAGGAGGGAACAAGCATAGAGGTATTGAATCAGGCGGAGACAAGTAACATGAGGCTGCCACTTTTACCAGTGAGTACTTAGTCAATGGCAGCGAAGCGCAAAATAAGAGAAGCATTGGTAGGAGACCTACGGGCATTTGGATACTCAGAGACCGGACTGGTCCAAAAGGTTTTAGAATGAGAGGAAGAGTAGCGACGTGAATCTAGCAAAGATTGGGAGTTTGCGTCGGGCTAGCGGTACCAAGACCACTATTAAAGAGTTACGATATGGACCAAAAGAGGAGCCAAATGAGAGAGGGAGACGTTAATGTGAGCAACAAGCTTGCTGGTGGAGCCGAGAGGCAAAACTCAATCAGGTGCCGGAAAGTTCAATTTCAGTAGGAGGGATTAAGCATAAAGCTAATTAGCCAGACGGAGACAATTATCTTGCGGCTGTTGCTCTTATTAATGCGCACCAAGGTCAATGGCAGCCGATGCTCAGAATAAGAGGCATTGGCATGAGACTTAAAAGCAGTACGTGCTTCAGAGTGCGGACTGGCCCAAAAGGCATAAGAAGGTGAGGCACGGTAGCGAAGGAACTCTAGCAAATATTGGGATTTTGCGCTGGAGCTAGCGGTACCAAGCCCACAATTAAAGTGGTACGATATGGACCAGAAAGAAGAAAACGAGCGAGAGGACGTTAACCTGAGCAATAAAGCTTGTTAGTGTAGCCAAGAAGCAAAACTCAAGCAGTGGCCGGAACTTTCAATTCCGGACTAGGCATACAGACAAAGGATCAGACGGAAACAAGCCTGAGGCCTTTACTTTAACCCACGAGCAACTTGGCCCATAACAGCCGATAAGCAAAAGAAAAATGACGGAAAGGTGCATATATTATTTTACTGTTTGAATACTGATGGTAGTTGGAAACGGTGGCGTACAGTTGCTAGTAATCAGGCTTACTGAAAACGGATCAATAAAGGTCAGCTAGCAACCGACATCTACAAAGACACATAAAATTCCTCTAACGCTGGTATTTAGACGATTTTGGACAATTTTAATGATAGTCGTAGGTGTATTAGTAGCAACAAACGCTTTCAACACCTTATGCAATGCTTAGGTCTAGTAGAATGCCTTTATTAGTCTTACCTCAAAGGTCATAAGCTTAATATTTTTCCACCGACCCAGTAGCCCAAGAGGTTAGAAAGATCTAAATGTAAAGCTGAAGACAAGGAATGTAGATGTAGATAAGATGTAAGGATTAAAGATTGCATGCGCTTATCGCTTCGCCATTGCCCTGCAATATCCTATATTAGAAAAAACTACGTGTTCGCAAACCTGCCGGTCAGTAGGCTAGGCTGTACTGTTTGTTGAAATGTTTACGCAGTGACAATTGCTACGAATGTAAGGTCGAGGTATTATTTAGCGTGAGATGAGAAGATCAAGTCGGAGGGTTGTAAGCTATGCAGTATCACAGTTCAGATTATAGTCAGTTAAAATGAAATGAGCGTGAGCCACATGCTAGTTGGTTTTTCGAGACCTACCAGTCGTACTGCGGTTAAGCAGATGGAGCTAGGAGATGACAGGCACAAACTTTCGGAAACAAGAAGTTAAGAATAGCGAGCTCAAAAATACCTCAAGCACAAATGAAGTAAAAAAGCGGTTTGGTATTCCATTAGTTGTGAGCGATGCGGCATCACAATCCAAACGAAGTCCTGAAAAGCTAAAATCGGGCGTGGGTCACAAGCTATTTGGTTCTTCGAAGCTTAACGGTCAGGTGGAGATAAGAAGCAGCAGCCAGAGATATTTGGAATAGAGAAGTAGCTGATAATAATAAGGTACGACCAAGTGATCCAATGTTTCAGGTGGGGGTTCAAAGGGTCGGCAAGTCGGATGGTTGTGAGCAGTGTGGCACCAAACTCCTGAGGCAGCCGGTTAAGATGAAATGGGAATGGGCCACTGACTGGTTGGCTCTCCAGGGTTGAAACGATATACTAAAAGGAAATGGAAGCAGTTAGGTAGCGGCAGGAACCATCGTTCCGCATCCAGGGGCAGATGAGATGTAGAATATGTGGGGGGATTTCAAAGCCTATGGGAAAATTTATTAAAATTTAGCAAAATGCTTTGGGGCGTGAAATCCATTTGGGTCTGCGTTGGTGGGGCATTACCAAATGTACTTCGAAGGATTGAGCTTGCCCGATCATGAGGGATTTTTATGCGTCATGTGTTGCTGCACACTATTGTGCAGCTCTTTGATTAATTTCGAGCTATTTCTCTCAAGTTTTGAGTTCCGAATTAAGTGCCAGTGGTGTGCATCCAGGTGGCAATGTTAACTAATACTATGCTGGCGCTCCGGCTATTTCCTTTTTGGTTTTTCTGGCAAGAGCAGTTCTAGCACCGTAAGCAAAATGTTTATACGGTAAATCTTGGATTAGGTAATTAAATGAAGAAATTTATATTCTCGAATTTTTCGAGACACACCAAACCAGGCATGATCAACATTTACATGTACTTATGTTTCGTAACAAGCACGTTGCTCTATCTCTACTGGTAATAAGCCGAAAGTTGTACATGCTTTGGAAATTGTGAATTTATTGATGAGGAATAATGTCGCCATTGCATGACGACACATTGGGTTCTAGCGTGCTGGTGCAAACATGGTGGGCATTACATGTGTAGTAAAAGCGATACATGTAGGCTGGGAGTATCTTAGTCTTGAACGTGTCAGGAAAATGTTAAATTATGGTTCTAGTCGATTTGCCAGTATGCAGTTGTGGGCAGTGACTTTATTCAGTGGCAAGTCACATCCGCCACGTCGCAGTGTTGTTAAGCGGACATTTGTGGCTTTTTATAGGGAGAACACTTGTCAGGCGAAATCCCACCACGTCCTGGAACACTGTCAGAAATCCGTTTGTACCCTAATGTGAAACTGGCAGAACAGCTTGCCGGCTGGTTTCACCCTTGTTTATCTGCAGTCAATTGGCTTCCAATTGCCTTTATTAATTGTTCAGGTGTTTTTGGTTGGGGCCGTCATAAGGTCTGAGGCCCATGGAGGGTGATAGCATCACGAAAGGTCATCTTTGTGAATGTCCAGTTGAGCAAAATGTCAGTTCATTGCGTCTGGATTTTTAAGGTTTATGTATACACTTCAGGTGTGTGAAGGCCTCGTGTCCAGCTGTCATTACTGGTCAACGGTCGTGATAGTGAGTGCAGTTGTATCCATTTGTTGTACATCCACGTTCTTTGTAGGTCCTTGTGGGTTATGTCCCGTCCCGGGCAAAAATGTTTCTCCGTCCAATCCCAGATTCCCAAGAAGTTCCGGACCTCGGAGAAAAGGGTAAGTGAGAGACAACCAAGGCCGTAAAGAACAGGCGTGGAAACAAACATAGTTAAAGTCCTATGGTATAAACTTTAGTGGGGACGAATGATGTGCAATGTTCAACAATGATTGTGCTGAGAGTGTCTTTTGAATGTTCTACGAAAGCATTGGCCGTATGGGTTGGTTGCTACCATCTGCCTGGAATACAGAGCGTTGCGCTATTGAGCAAATAACGCAGTATCAGCTTGCTATGATGCAACATTCTCTCTTACAAATGCACCGTGCCACCGAATACCCTTACTCTCAATGGCGCTCCTCTTACCGTTAGCCACTTTGTTCGTGACTTAGGGGTTCAATACTCCAATACCTTTAACTTTGCGGAACAGGTAAGCTATAGTGGCAGCTAAAGCTAGGTCGTTAATAGGCTATATCTTCAAATCCATGTCGCTTTTGGAATCTCGATTGACACTGTATAACAACGTGCGCTAGGCCTATTCTCGAATACTGCTCTATAGTCCTTACGAACTCACGCAAGTGCGACAGGATTGCACTCGAGAACGTACAGCGTTCCTTCACCAAACGTCTTTTGGGCTCAAACACGCTGAACTATCGTAGTCGATGCAAACAACTGGGACTGGACCCGCTGTGTCTACGTAGGCTAAAGATAAACTACTACACAAACTTAAACAAAAGCCGGAAACGAACCTGACCCGACACTTCCGAACGGAAGGAGATACCCGATTATCAT
>CALYDF020009968.1:0-10360 GCA_944474145.2 Dicrocoelium dendriticum
AATGTTTAGTACCCGACCTACCAATGAACAGGACCCAGGAGCGCAATAGGTAACCAGTTATTGCATCAACCAGACGAAAAAATTAGACGCAATCTGACTGCGAATAACCGAGCAAACAGACTTTTAACAAGAAACATAGCCGGTTACAATTTGCCATTCAATGGATTGGTGGCAGTGTTCCAGGACGTGGTGGGTTTTCGCCTGGCAAGCGTTCTCCCTACAAAAAGCCACAAATGTCCGTTTAACAACACTGCAACGTGGCGTATGTGACTCGCCACCGAATAAAGTCACAGCCTATAACTTTACACTGGCATGTCAACTAGCGTCACAATTCTACATAGGATCGTTACACTGGGACTTCTACATCTGTATATACTGTTGTCGTTTTACATCCTACCATACGTTGCCCTTTTCCTTCCTTGTGTGCGGGCTCTTCCATTACCTTTCAATGGATCATTCAGGTTTCTCAATCTCTTATTAGCTGAGGTCCCGTATCTCATGACAGCCAACGTATTGTTTCGCATTTTCAACATTGTACAGTTCCAATCATGGATATCTGAACAATTTTCTGCGTTACTGTTACAATTGCATTATAATGTTTGTACCGCTGTACATATCTGATCATGCCTCCATGAGCGTGCCTCGCATAGTCGAGAATAAAATATTTATTTATTTATTTAAATAATGTATTGCTCGCCGCCAACAAACACTGTACAATTACTGCGGACCTTGGCTGTATTTATAGGTCTTTTTCTGTCCTTCGACTTCTAGAATTGGAAGCTCAGCTACCAAGGTTAATGGTTCCCCATATCTTTTGCCGAGGTGTCAGATGGTTTTAGCCATTTGCAGAGCTGGAACAGTCAGGAACGTTCGTAATCGATGCGATAGTCGCCAATAGTCAATTAATTGCTACAATAGGGGAATTCCTAGAAAATTCTTACATCCTCCCGGACACCTCCCCTCCTGAAATATTTTCCTAGGTATACGACGAAATCCTAGGATTAACTTGCAGCCGACGGGACGTTTTTCTCTGCCCGTTTGTCTATCTCCTTGGCAGAACTACCCGAGAACTGGGTTCCGATATCCGTGTTCTTACTCCTTCGATCGACTATGTGCAGTCGTCCACTGATACCTTCAGCTAGTTGAAGCTTTCCACCAATAAATCGAACTGGAGATCGGTAGGCCTTGCCTGTTCTGGTTGGCACAATGTAGGCCGTAACTGGTTTGCACGCCCCCCAAATCTGGGCGCCCATCGTCGTGTCGTACATGAGGCTTCCGCGCTTGCTTTTGACAGTACCTTGCCTCCATTGTGCATGGTCTTCCCGGAAGTCACGTACTAGCACATTCTGTCCAAGAGTACACGATCACTTCTCTGCACCAGGCCGCCTGTTAAAATTCTGTTCCCTTTTGCGGTTTCATTCACCAACAGTGGATTTCGAGCGCGGTCGGTTTTGTCATCGAGAGGCAGGCACAGGTTCCTGTTCCTCGTAGCCTGTGCTGGAGCAACTCCGCCTGGCGCTTGGGGATTCGGTGTTGTTGGGTGTGAAAATTGTGCATTTATCCTCACGGATCTGGAAACCGTACGACTCTGTACAACCAAGCACTTCATTCAGGCTGTTAAACCGTTCTTCCGGTGTTCGATCCAGCAATATGAAATCATCCAGTTATGCTGCAGTTTCAGCAACGGCGGCTAACATGGTATCCATCAACCGTTGGAAAGTGAATGGCGCCGATTTTACACCAAATAGCAGGCCGTTGTATTCGGAATAGCTCAAGGTGAGTGTTGATTGTCAACAACTTTCTCGAGAAGTTGTCAACATCAACTTGAAGGTAGGCATCGGATAGATCAAGCTTTGCAAATTACTTGCCACCATCCAGTTTTGCAGAGATATGTTCCGGTATAGGTAATGGGTACTGATGGTCGTCCAGTGCTGCGTTGAGGCCAGTTGGGAAGTCAGCTCAGACGCGTGCTTTGCCATTTGCTTCCTTTACCGCCACAATAGGCGCGGCCCATGATGAGTAGTTGACGGCTGTGCTGACTCCGGCAAGTTACAGTCGATCGAGTTCTGGAGCAACGGTTGGCATGGTTGCATATGGTACCAGTCTTTTAGCCTTGAACACTGGTTTAGCACCTAGTCGCAAGCTCATCGTTGCCTTGAGTTTCGTACAAGGGCCCAGGCCATCCTGAAAGACAGAGGCAACTTTTCGTTTCAGGGTACGCGTCATGTCTTCGACGGAATTTGGTGATGGGTCTGGACATGCTCGAACTCGGTTGCAGATCTGATTCAAGTGGACATCGAGGAGTTGAAACTTTTAATCCAGGGGAGACCAAGGAGACTCAGCTTCGGCCAGTCTGAAATGTAACATCCACATCCTCGAAAGCAAGCTTGCACTTAAGTTCGCCACTAAGTTTAACACACCGCCGGATGCATTACGTAAAACTTTCTGAAACTCGACCATCTTCGGCCTCTTTAGGTGATTTCACGTGCTCCTGGAAATAATAGTGATGTTCAATATCATCTCATATTGCAGTTTTGTTGGGATCCCATTACTCAACACAGCGCTGAATCGCCGTCTCGTTTTTCACTCACCTTGGGCAGAGATTCTGCGTCATCCATCCTGGGCTTCCCTTTCGATAAGACTTCTTCACTTTCTTTGACCGAACCTGACGGCGGAATTCCTCCTTATGACCTCCCTTATGGCACGTATGACAAATATGAGGTTGGAAGGGACAAACGTGCGCGAAATGCAGTTTGCCGCATGACTAGCATGCTGTGAGCGGTTTGTTCGTAGGCCGCTTGAAGGGTTTGCTTCGGTTGACAGTCCTAGCAGTTTTCATGCATTGCACGGTATCTGGTGGTGCGAGGCCACTGCGTTCGACCACGGCAGTGTCAAGTTTTAGAGTGAGCAGCCGTTTGCATTTTGCTTACGAGGGCCTTCCGGGTCAGAACAGGATCCTGCTGCAGCTTAGAAAATAGCCACGTGCGCAGCTCAGCATCACTGCGGGACTGTAGAGCGCTGACGAAAATGGGACACAGCCTGATCGTACGTTCAAGAGAGTAGTTTGGAATGTTCACACTCGCGGTTAATCATGCTTGCTAGGGCCACAAATGCCGATTGCTGTTTCATAATTTTCGGGCCTATATAGCAAAGACAAAACAAGGATAACAACTAAAGAACAAGTACAATAAGTTGCAGAACAACTTCGTAAACGTAAGAAACTCCGCCCGTTTGGCAGAATGTGCCCTATGAACCACGAAAACTCACTTATACCGAGTGTGCGATAGAGCAAACGCAATTTCCAAAAGTCAAAATGAAGCATGCTGTAAATCCGGTACCTGTCCTCACAGCGATTGAGCAGCGCTTTTAGTGTGCATCCAGAATCCGCGTCATAATTGAATTCAGTGATTGAATTCGTGAGAAGATAAACCGAACTCCCCTACATGTCCGGCCTGGTTGCTCCTGTTTTCTGCAACTCAATCCTTGTATCAGATTTTCGCGCATTTTCATTTGTACCTGCATTTGAGCTTGCTGCTGGGGAAGCAGATTTTGAATCTGTTCAGAAGAAGCTTTGCCTGTATGCATAGTTGAACACGCTTTCACAGGTGTGTATCGGTTTCCCGAGAATATACTATTTATTTATTTATTTATATAACCTAAAAGCTCAACTTTAGTAGGCGCCGAAGATGAGGAACAGTGCCAAAAGCTTTCGAAAGGTCAATTGTTAAGACGTCTACATCGTGTCCACTGTCCGCCGCCGCGGCCCATCTTTCACGAGCCACAAGTAGATTAGACTGACATGAAATCCCCTGCGTAATCCTTGTTGAGCTACACTGAGAACGTTGGATCCATTCCGGTGGTTCTCCACTAAATCCATTAGCAGCTTTCCAACCAAATTGACTACTACGCCTGTCGAACTGACAAGCCGGAAGTTCTGTTGGGACCAGAACGATAAAAAATTCTGCGTATGTTCACTTTAAGTGGATCGTTGAACCAGGCATTGATGCAGTGCTTAGAATGATTGATGGATCTAAACCGGAACAACAGTATCCTAGTCTGGCCAAGCATTAATGCACACGTTTTCTGCCATACGAATCCCGGCTGTGGCAGTCACGTGATAGGAATAGAAACTGAAGATGAACAACGAGGAAGTGCACTTTAAATAAGAAAATAATACCAAGGCATAAAGCAAAGTAGAGAAAAGAAAACCGAGCTATGAAGATGCGGGTTAGTCAGAAAATGGGAAAGGTTGCGTGTTGCCACCCAAGAGCTTCAAGTTGCCGCTCAAACCCCTTAACCGTAGATTCCATGATAACACTTTCCGGAATCATGTTCCAGCGCTCGATGACTAGGCGTGACAGCCGGACTTCAGCCCTCATCCGATTGGAGCGCGTTTGTCCAGCTTCAAGGAATGAACGCGTAGAACAGACGATATGGCGGCACTGAATAGGCAAGGTAAACCTGGACCAACCTTTTCAGTTCAGAAACGGTAGGATAGGATTAAGTCTCATCTAAGCCTTCGGTAGTGCATTGAATGCATTCCCGAACTAAGTAGATGCTCGGGGTGCGTCCGTCCTCATAATCCATCAACTAACCCAGTACCCGCCCGTAAAACACTCGCCAGCTCCATTTGTCCCGGACCATGCAGGACGGACAATTCTGAACGCAGTATACCTGGTGAGGCTGAGCGAAAGCCGAGAACAGCCTCGTAATGCTACTGCCCGTTAAGATGCCGAAAGGACGTCGTATTACCCACAACATGTGGAAATCTCCACTTGCCGCCTTCTTCCAGTTGTCGCCGGAGTGTGAAGCCGAGGTGTGTACGATGTTTAAAGCAATCTGGCTAGATACACGGTGGAGCTTGTCCTCGCCGACTAAATACTTCGCAGCAGCGCAACCTCCTCCAGTTGGAAGAATGGAGCACTTTGCCGGATGTATGAGCCGTATCCACAAAATACACCAGTCTTAATGCTCACCCAAGTCGCGCTGAATAGATTCGGATCCCGAGGAACAACAACGATGTTCCGCAGCTTTACGTCTTCAGCAAATAGCAGCTATGGTACCTCAAGGTCCGCGTGTACGTCATTCACACACAGAACGAAGAGCAGCTGTTCAAGGACCGAGCTCTGCGGCACGCCACTGGAGACAGACGGCCTGAAAGACAGCCCACGGCCTGTACGTGAACTGTGTTCTCTACCATCCGAGAAGGAAGTCACATAGATACTTTGTAGACGGTCAGCTGTTGCGCAGGGCACAAATGGGGTACCTATATAAAAATTAGTAACGTCAACGGTAAGCAAGTCCAATACGCGGCCGTTAGCCACTGCATCCGCCCCAACTTTCTCGAGCCCCCCGTAGGTTCGTCAGACACGAAAATCCACTCCAGTATCCGGGTTGTACATTTCTAAGTAGATTAAACCTACTCGGATGACTCGCCAATGAAGCTCTCAACTGTTTCTCGAGCAGTTTGACTACTGCATTCGGAAGGCTAACTGGCGTGTATTTTACAGACACTTCTGTCCTCATTTCTGAATAGTGGACAGCTAACAGCTTCCTTCCATTCGGGAGGTAATGCACAGCTGTCAAACGATTTCTGAAAATCCATAGTGAGCGGTCCAATTAGTTCCGCAGCCAACTCATGCAACAGTTTCGAGCGAATGAAATCAGGCTCCGAGACCTTAGAAGGATTCAGCACTTGTAACAGCCTACGAAGTTCCGCCTCTAGCACAATAAATTCAGATGAGCCCGAACACCCTGGGATCTTGCAAACCAGGTCAACTGCTGTCAAAGATGTTTCCATTACAAACACTGCGACATATTGCCCACTAAGTAGGCAAGCCTCGCCACAGTGCGTATGCGCATAAGTACCGTCATCACGCATCAATATTGCAATTAACGTGTTCGAACCGCTGCGTCCGTTGACATATGCGAAGACCCATTTTGGATCCTTTGAAGCTTCGTCTGCTAACGCTTTCTCGAAATTGAGCCGAGCATTCCTTAGATGTTGATTGGACCTATTTCTAACCTTACGGCACCTGTCCTGAGCATCGGTGGACGGCACATCGCAGTAAGTCCGTCAAAATTTAGACCTCCTTGTGAGCAAATGCCTGCCAGTGGAATCTATCCAGGGCGCCTTTGCTGGTGCCTCCTTTCTCCTTGTGACTGGGAGGAAGGAAACAGAGACAACCGTGCAATAGGACTTGAATCTATCCCAGGAAACCTGGACAGTATCATCGCCTGGGATCTCACAACGGAAATGGGTTTCGGGCATATCTGAACTTATTGTACTGGAGGCGGAACTTCGTAGGCTGTTACAAGTGCTGAATCCTTCTAAGGTCTCGGAGCCTGATTTCATTCGCTCGAAACTGTTGCATGAGTTGGCTGCGGAACTAATTGGACCGCTCACTATGGATTTTCAGAAATCGTTTGACAGCTGTGCATTACATCCCGAATGGAAGGAAGCTGTTAGCTGTCCATTATTCAGAAATGAGGACAGAAGTGTCTGTAAAATACAAGCCAGTTAGCCTTCCGAATGCAGTAGTCAAACTGCTCGAGAAACAGTTGAGAGCTTCATTGGCGAGTCATCCGAGTAGGTTTAATCTACTTAGAAATGTACAACCCGGATACTGGAGTGGATTTTCGTGTCTGACGAACCTACGGGGGGCTCGAGAAAGTTGGGCGGATGCAGTGGCTAACGGCCGCGTATTAAACAAATAAATAAATAAATAAATAAATAGTATATTCTCTGTAAAACGAGACACACCTCTAAAAGGCATGATCAAATATGCATACAAGCACAGCTTCTTTGGAATATTAAAACATTTCGTTACAATGAAAGGAATAAACGAAAAGATGTAGTCCATAAGAGCGAGCATATTGTCAGGTAATAGTCAGACCAAGGATCATAATGGCGCCGTGGCGCGCAAAAACTGTTGCGTCAAGATACAAGTGGGGGGTAAATTTGACATGTAGTGATCCATGAGCACAGGAGCCCGAACAAGGTTTAGTGCAATCAATGACCATTACGAAGCCGGGATGATCGGTACTCCACTAAAGCATTCTTCATAGTAAAATCAGTTGCACAGGTTCGATGTTGGAGGCTGAGGACTGCGTCAGTGTGAAATGTATAGCAGTGACTTTATTTTGTGGCGAGTCACATCCGCCACGTTGCAGTGTTGTTAAGCGGACATTTGTGGCTTTTTATAGGGAGAACGCTTGCCAGGCGAAAACCCACCACGTCCTGGAACACTGTCGTAGCTTCCGTTGAACTGTAGTGCTAGTCGGCTATACATCGTATAGACCGATTTTGCACTCTATTATTCGCAGTCGGTTGACAGCCAAAATTTTTCGTTGGTTGGCCAAATGGCTTAGTACTGAACCGGCAATAGTCGTTGAAGCCAGTCAATGATGTAAAAGAGTCGCAGAGTCGAATGATAATGATGCGGGTGAGTATACATATTGTTAATAGAGGCCGGCTTTTTCTATTATATTGTCCGGCTCGCAACCCGTGTCCAGCTATCCATGCTGGACTTGTCATAGGGACGGTGAGTGCAGTTGTTTCTTGTGTCTGAATATGTCCAAAACAGGAATAAATGCTATTCTCCGCGAAGTGGACAAGTATTTCCTTCAAATGTAAGTGTAATTGTCTCCATAACCAAGTGAGAGCTCCAGGAAAAATCATCGGAAAAGCCGCTTATGCGCGCGCAGTGCTGTCCGTGAAATGACATCAGAAAAGCTCCAGGTGACTGGAGAATCGGAATGTTTGTGGCAGTGAATGTAATCACGCCAGAATTGTCAGTCTCCGGTTGTGGAACAGTGGATCCATGTAACTACATTATTCCAGGTGAGTAAATTGTTCTACTGTGAGTACGAGGCGAGCTAAACCCATTTGTTTAGACCCCGTGGTGGTAGCTTCTCCAGAATGGCGGAAAGAGCTCCATTTGGAACGATGTGTGGGTTCTTCATCTCCCGGAGAAAAGTACAAGCATGTAAACCAGCTGGCTATTGAAAGTGGGTCGACTATTCCCAGTGGATAAACCTTCTTGTTTTGGCGGATGTATCTGTGGAAATCTCGAGAGAAAACGGGCAACGGACAAGAGGCAGCCAAACAGAAAGACAGCAACGAAGCAAGAAGCACAAACACAGACTGGTGGCACGCAACGGTGCCTATGATACATTAAAATTTATGTAATTTTGTTTAGTATACATGATTTGCAAGCGCGTTCTTTACATCACGTCGCTGGTGTGCCTCAGACTACAACTACTAGGTAGAAAGAAGGGTATAACAAAGCGTGTAGACAACGTTAAGCGATTAATATGATTATTGGAGAGTAACAGGTAAACCGATGATGATGACAGCAGACCGAATGCGAGCGGCATCTTAGGTGAAACTAAGGACAACAAGGTTGAGACCGAATGCGGGAGCAACATAGGTAAAGCAACGTTCCAAGAAGAAAAGGAAATTTAAGGAATCAGCTATGAGCGGAAGAATGCGGACGGCAGTGCGAAGAGTAACTCATGAGAGCAATTAAGAGACGATAGTCAGGATGAAAAAGGTTTACTACTAAAGTGTGGTGAGCCAAGGACGCTCTCGTGCGAAGTATGAAACGTTCAGTGCTGAAATAGCACCGGTAATATCCCGGGAATCTGAGAGAACTCTAAAAGCCGGAGACCAAACAGACGAGACTCGAGAAGTCGACACATCCGGAGGCCTCGTAGTAGTCCCAGAGAATTACACTGATCAGATGATGACAAAGAAGGGCATGGCACTAAGCGTCGGTCATCCGATTGAAGATGTGAGAGTACAGGTTACTGATGGAAGTGCCTATATTAATAAAGGGTAAACAAGTCTAGCGGGCTGTCAATGTAAGCAAGACATAGTTGTGAGTCTAGAGAGATTAGATCGGTATATCTTGCTAGTCTGGAAAAGATCAAAGGAGCATACCGGTCAGATGAGACTAGGTTATTACAAGGCACTAAGAGTTGGCAGTCCGATTAGAGAAGAAATGATAGTAGAGGGGCCATAAGGAGAGGAGACGGTCCGGATAGAGAGAGGTTTACTTATAAGGTGTGGAAAAGTCCACGGGGCTCGAGAGGTAATGGGCACGGAGCGTTCAGTCTTCCGAGCATAGCAGGCAGCGTCGCAGAAGTAGGAGAGAAGAAGACCGAGCTGCCGAGGTTGGACTTGGTCGGCGCATTGTGATTGAGTCCTATGGTTCATTTGGGAAGGTAAGTGGAGTCAGTAGGATTGGACTGGTCAGAGATAGAAGTGGTTATATCAACGTAGGGCGAACAAGTTCAGCAGGATATCAAGGTGAGGGAGGAAGTGCTTTGGATCGACGGAGCCTAGACCGCTAACATCCCGGTAGCCTGGTAGCAGTCCCATAGAATTTGGCTGATCAGCTGAGGCTGAGTTACGGATGACAGAGACTCAATCGTCCGATTGAAGAATGATTGGATACGAACGGCGCTCAGTCATCTGAACGATGGCTAGTAATGTCACAGGAGTCTGAGAGAAGTTGGAAAGCAGGAGACCAAACAGACGAGACAGGATTAGTCGGCGAAACGACATTGAGTCCAACAGCTAATTTTAGGAGGGCAAATGGAGTGGGTCGAGAGGTGGAGGTGACTATATAAATAGAGGGTGAATAAGTCTAGCAGGCTGTCAACGTAAGTGCGATATAGCTTGAGTCTACAGAGTCTAGACCGTTTAAATGTTGCTGGTCTGGAAAGGGTCAAAGAAGCAGACCGGTCAGATGAGACTAGGTTATTACAGGGCACAGAGTTGGCAGTCCGATTAGAGAAGGTTTGAAGGTAGAGAACGTCATAAGAAGACGGTCCGGATAGGGAGAGTTTTACTTATAAGGTGTGGAAAAGTCCATGGGGCTCGAGCGTTCGCACTTCTCATTCAATGCCGGTAACGTCACAGCAGTCTGAATGAATTCGGAGAGCAGGGGACCGATCAGACGAGACTGGATTAGTCGGCACACTTAGAGTAAGTAGTACAGTTGAGGTGGGAAGGTAAATAAAGAGTCAGCGGAGACGGATGGTTTGGGATGCAAGAGGCTAAATGAATAAAAGGTATGCAAGTCAGGCAGGCTCGCAATGTGAGAGAAGTTGTGTGATGGTGATACAGAGCCTAAAACTACATTTCGCTAGTTAGGAAGCAGTCAAAGAGGATAATAGGGCAGGGCTCTGAGAGCTCGCTATGCGGATGAAGAAGAAATAAAGACAGGCCGCGATAAGGAGAGGACAGGAGTTGAGAGTTTACGTTTACGGATATGAAATGCGACAGTTAACGAGGCTCTAGAGGTAATGGTGACAGAGCATTCAGTCTTCCGAGCATAGCAGGCAGCGTCGC
>CALYDF020009969.1:0-10370 GCA_944474145.2 Dicrocoelium dendriticum
GCGTCTTTTTTCACGCAGATCGTTAGGTGATCGGCCCCTAATCGCTTTTTGGTCGGTCGTGGGTTAATAGGTCTTAGTCGGGCTGCATGGCCACAAAATGTGTTTCAGATCAGGATGTTCGCTGGTGTTTCGCTCCGTCCTGTTGTGAGCCGTGGGTGCTGTTGTGTCGGCCTCTCCGCGGGACCGTGGAAACAGAGTATTTACTGCGGTTGCAAATTTCATCCAATTGCTGAGCGCTCGTGGCTATGAGCCTCTTAACTTTAGCAGGATATCGGTTGGCAGCCTATCATGAAACTTCTACAAGCCTTTGAATAGAACTTGTGTCATTCCCTCGGAGTGTATCACCATTTTCATTATTCATGGACCACAGCCCTTGTAATTAGGTGAAAAATTCTTATCAACGATTTTCCTATGACATTGTCAATAGAGATTGCTTCGAGGACGCAGCACCACTACCCTAGGTTATGTGTTTGCACTTCGCAATCAGGAGGGTCCGGAAGCTCTGGAACAGGATGAAAAAACATGGTTTTGTTGCTATCGTCATTACGAGGGCCGCCTCGGTTATCTGTTTCTTTTGGGCGATCTTTCCTAGGAAGATCGGGTAGCGTGCACAGCCCGCTTGGCGAGTTACGAAGGCGAACTACTTAGAGCATGACAGCCTCTGTCACATCTACTGAGTTCCGTGTTACTGGAAGAATTCAGGGTACACCAGTGTGTACTGAGGTCGGGTGAGGCGCTACACATTGCAGAATAGTGGGCCCAAACTGAATACCGATAGCGTCGGGGATGGACTTTCGTTGCTTGCAATTATCGACCAACTTGCCCTTTATTTGACCAGATTCGGATTCTAGAATCTTAGTGAACACGAGACTTAATGACCTGCGGTTCTGTCTTGTTTAAGGGTTGCTACTGATAATATGAGCTGTTTAGGAGGCACCAATGGAGTTTACAGTGAAGCTGCAACTCCCCGCGTGTGATTGATACAGAAGCTGGGACTACATTTATGGCACCCGCTGCGCTGATTGAGACGAACGTTGCGTACGTTATCCGTTTCTCGCTGAATCGTATTACCTCCGGCCCTGAGCTTCACGTGTCATGACTGAATCCTTAGGTGTGGTTGTCAGGAATGGGCTAACAGAGTCACGTCGAAGGTGACTTGACTGATTAAGGGGTTATGAGATGCCAGAGTAAGTAGCACAGATACTGTAGGGCAGTTAACAAGGCTGACTTTACTCTTTGACAAATGGACGTGGCTCAGAGAAAATTGCTGCGCGAACGGGATCGGTTTTCTTCGACTCTACTAGCGTAGCACTGAGACTCATCATTGCACAATTGTTTTGGATAACTTCTCGAGCACTGTTATGAGCACAACTCTGCTATTAACCATTGGAATAGCTCTGTACAAATGAAAAAAATTGAACGCATCGGGCACGTAATTCTCTTTAATTCCACTTTGTTTACGCCAACGCACCTTGCACGGAGCGCAAGGATATAGTTTGATCAGTTCAGACCAGTCTTGACCACTCGAGTGCATTTTGATCCTCCACATTTACTGCTAAGTGGGATCATATTCAATGAAAACTGTTTTGGCAACCTTTCACTGTACCCGTTCACTAACATGAGGTAGAGGGTGCGTGTTCCTGAAGTTTGCCGTCAACATCGCACAGTTAACCTCGATTACCGTAGGCCGGTTTGTCACGAGAATAACGTATAGGCAAGCGCAGTTTGGCTCCTTTACCGATTGACGGTGGTTCGTGTACGATTAGTCTTTTTAACACGCCTTGTCTTGGGTGGATGCCAACGGCTGACTGTCAATGATAGGTGAATGAATCAAAACCCACAAAGTGGACAGTCGACACCTCAGAAATGATTCTACATGGACAATTTTCTGATTGCTGGAATGCTCAGTGAACCCTTTATCCAATGCACTTTTACAACTGTTAGCGTTGTTAAAACCAACAAGTTGCACGCCTTGAGCTTGTTCTGAGAATTGATAACACAACTTGGATTTCAGGAATTACGATCCGTAGAAAATGATTCCGTAAGTTTGTTACCACTGAATATGAGACGTCGATCCTATTCGAACAAGTGTATGATGGCCGCGAAGAGTGAAGAGGGGCAAGGAAAACTTCTGACAGAGAAGAGAACACTCTTGAAGACTCGCTCTGGAGTGTGTTGTCGGTGAGTAAATCACGGTGTCCGAGGAGCCGGACAATGCAAATACCATTTGATGCCGTTTCTCACTCCGGCTCTCATGTTAGCTGTAAGTGTTCAGCTAGTAGTGCGCGCTCACAAATCTTGCCTATCGAATTAAGATAGAAGCATCCTAGGGAGGAATTAGTATTCGAAGCTAAGTAATCAGAACTTACCGGACAACGCAGGCAATTAAAGGCCAGACTGGAGGTAGGATTTGTCAGATGCGGCGATGCACTGGCAGGAGAGCAAGGTGATGTCGAATTGCTTGAAGTTCTGTCGATACCCCGAAAATAACCGACGATTTCGTCACCAACTGCTCCGTGGCTTTCAAATATCAGCCACACACGAATGGCAATTCTGATGTTCTATCAGACTCCCTTGCAACCACAATTGGTAAGGTTGTGTCCTCAACTCTACTTCCGCTGATTGCAGAAAGCGGACTATCCAGTGTAGAGCTAATGTGCTTTGACGGACACCCGGTGAATTATTGGATTCGTGAAACAATATGAGCTTTATGTAGAGAGCAAAGTGGCAGATAAATTAAGTGGTCTGTCGTACTTAATACATTAGTGTAAGAGGCAAGCCAAGGTGACCATTGTCAATAGTGTAATGCTGTTACCAATTCAAGGCTATGTTAGAGCACGGAAAATCCTGAAGAAATTATTCGATCAAGCCCATCATGTCGTGTGAGCATCGATAGAAATCTTGCTTTCCGACACAAAAGTCATTCCCAATAACGCCAATGTCCCATCGGAATTGACCATTAAGATGGAAAATCGTCACAACCTCCGAAACAAATGAATTATGAAACTGATGTGAACTCGTTGACTACGACTGTGGAGACAGCGCGTGGCTTACCGAAAGCTATGCGTTACAGGTGGGTCGCGCTTTTTGATCAGTTCACCCTGAGGTCACGAACAGACTCTTTTGAACCTGACCGAGTCTGTGTCGCTTAGTGTACGCACCGCACGCAGCCGACTTAGAACCCTAAACAACAAGGTACCTTCGACCATGTACGAATGAGCGTGCCAATCGCACATCCATGCACACTGGATTTTTCGCTGTTTCTCAATGGCTCTATACTTATCTGTCACGCTTTTACAAACCCTACATATACCATTTGCCAGAGTACACTAAAGTGCATCCTACACAGACGAGGATTTGAAGGCTCCATGCAGGGTTTCAAATATTCGCACGTGCAAATGTTGCACAATTGCAATCGTTTATCTACAATTTTGGTCGCAATCGGCGGCGCATTTCCACGGCGTTCGAGCTAGCTCACGCTCATCACATAGATTGGCTATAGAATAATCCTCGTTTTCCCCCCAGCAAAATCTATTCAGCATCTATACCATTTCATAGACACTTTAAGTCATAGGGCATTCAACATCAGCCATAAGGATTTTGACTTCATCTAATAATCTTACAAGTTCTCCCTTCCAAGCGTCGATGGTTGCTTTTGCACTCACTGTCGCGTAGCTGTCTTATTGGTTGTGCGCCGTCAGCCAAGAGGAGACCGCACGTAAGTCTAGAGGGAAATCTAATCACGGAGGGGAAAAGGGGTGCCGAGTGCAAATGCTGGAGTGCAATTCACTCCCAGGGCGATGACGGATGGCAGGACGCGGGTGGGACTAATTTAGTATTGGGTCAGCAGATGCGTAGTCCGATGAAGTTGAGACACTGTAGAAAAGTGGTCCGAGCGTGCCCCGTTAATAAATCCTGTTGGCGAAAACAGCCGATACTTGCTTCACATTGCATCACGGCTGATTACCAGTGTCATTGCATCTAAAGTTACCAGGTGCTTGCAGTGGCGTAGCAACTACTCTTGCCGCTCAGAGCGGACGTAAAATCTCCACCACCTCCGGCGGTTTTACATCCGTAAACCCTTATAATTTCGGACAGCTCTTACATACTTTGTTTCATATAACAACAAGCGATGATCCAATTATACAGTGCTGCCGTAAATACAAGCATGTTTCGTTACAGTACTCGTGCACGACAGCTACATTTTTCGCGCATTACTTGAGGCATTAGCATTAATAACACTGTCCATTGCCAAGTTCGCTCTCTAGGTTGAGAACCCCGACTCCGTGAGATTTGTCTGCTTCAATGACGATTGTAGGTAGTTCCTTGTGAGCTTATGTTTTGTGAATACGCTCTCACAGCTGGCTAATAGTTCGGGTAAGAAATATGCTAGGCTGATCCCCAAAGTGATATTTCGGAATGAGGCATAAAAACTCAGAAGGTCCCTTAATTTGTTTTTTAATGAAGCCTTCACAAAATACCGCAGTCTTCTTGTTTCGACAAGGATTTCGTTCTTTTAACATTAGCCTTGAATTCATTAAGCGGACAACCATACGTATTGTCAGATGTCACGGTGTAAGAAAAGTATATAATGCTTATAATGCCATAAGTTAATTGGCGGCATAAGTTTGGTAAGCTCGTCACTTGATGAGGGGGGCTACCCTGTCCTCTGCACGGCAGTAACGTATCCGTCAGTGGATAGTGAGCGGTGCTATATCACATCTAGTAACTTATCCACAATGGTCATTGCCATCCCCCGTAGCTCAGTGGTCGCTACCACGGACTGGCAACAGTCGAGTTGCGGGTTCGAACTCTACCAGGGTCCGATGGGATGCGCACTGCTGATGATTTTCGAAAGGATGAAACGCGCGTACAGTGCTTTTCCGGGCGTGTGGCGGCTGTTTGAGTGCGTCTAGATGTGACGAACTGCTACCTATACCATCCAACTCCCCCTACTTTTCTTCAGAAAAGCATATTTATTAAAAGTTCATGAATTTTCTGAGATCTATGGGGTTCCATTAATCAAAATTGCTATGAGACACGGCATTTCCCGTTTCAAATCTGCATCAAATCCCAGCAATATGTCAGGTCAGGTCAGGTCAGATGGACGATAGAGGCTTCCGCCTAACGAGCGTCCAGTTCTTGTGCCGCTAAGTGATGCGGCCCCCGGCACTTCGACGTTGGATTGTCTCTTCTTGCTTCTGCAATGGAATGAAGCAAGAACAAGAGCAATCTTTGCACTTTCATATGCCAGCATCAAAATACACTGCATATTCCAGTACGTTTTTACGTTTTACGTTTTTTACGTTTCATATTCCAGTACAACTACAATATCTCTGGAAAAAGGATGGACCGACAATTGTCTAAGCCCCTTTTGAAGGCTTCTACGGTCTCAGACTCCACCAAATCAGAAGGAAGTTTATTCCAGAAGTTAACTACTCGGTTCGTAAAAAACTTTGCCCTGAGGTCCAAACGAGCTCTGTGATGTTTGAGCTTCAGGCGATGCCCGCGCAGATGGTCTGACGTAGTCAACTCAAACGGATGGGTGGAACTGATACTACTAAGTCCCTTAATGATCTTAAACGTCTCTATCAAATCCCCTCTCAATCTACGCCGTTCCAAGGAAAATAATCCTAAGCTACTTAGACGATCTTCGTAAGACTTCCCTCGTTGACCTTCAATCATCCTAGTCGCAAGTTTCTGAATCTTTTCTATACAAATGATGTCACTCCGGAGATACGGTGACCAGGCCCGAACATAATACTCCAGATGTGGCCTGACCACTGCTTTATATAGGGGCAAGAATACTTCTGCTTTAGTGTTACTCAGCGCCCTCATAAGACGAAATAACTCGTGTCGTGCTTTATTGGCAACAATTATTCACCGTCCATTCGTTTCTTTTAGCCAATTCCACGCTTCATGCTTACCTCCAAACTAGCGTAGTCTTTTGTAATCATCTGTTGCAATGCGCACCATTTCCGCTATATTCTGAAGAAGGCAACTCTTAACACTGCAGGGTTGACACAACTTAGCGGATCTAGCCCATTTCTTTAGACATACCTGCGCACGGTTGAATTCTATGAAACCAGATCCCTAAATGCTAAGATGCGAAATAAACGAAAACCACTGCACCGAGATGAGAAGTAAAGATGCAGCTGATCTTGTGATTGCATTTCCTGCTTATGCTGTAAAATGTATCAGTGAAATGACGAGTTCCGAATATTGCTTCACCACAAGATTTACAGCACCTGCTCGACTTCGCATCTATATTTTACAGTCATCTGATACTTACACCGTTGACATGAACCAAGGCATTCAAGCAACAAAGAATGAGTCACAAAGGATGATAATAGGCGGACCATCGTACAGACAACGTAACGGAGTGAACCGCCGCGGAAGCTACAACAACAACAGCAGCAGCAACAATAACTGTTAGATCTTCACTTTTTTTCGCTATTCCGAATTAACTACCCAAAAATTTCCTCAAAAGTTCTAGCCCAGCCGAAGAAAAATCAAAATTCCAACAGTCTTGACCACGAAAAACGTGTTAACAAAAACTCTGCTAACGTAGCCAGATAATGCCGCCGAAAAACACTGCCCTCTCAACTCTGAGGCAAAAGTCTCATTAGCTGGGTGTTTGAAAACGCAATCGTCCGCTCGATCGATTGCCTGATCGACCGCACGGGGTAGACGATTCTCTTTAGCCCAGCTTTCAGTCACCATTATATACTTTCCCTTTTTTCTTTTATGTTTTTAGCTGATTCCCGGATAACAACAACAACAAGAGCAGCAGCAGCAATAAATCAGCTATTTGAACTGATGTTTCGTTGCCATACAACAGTGAGGACCTATGAAATAAAGAATAAGAAGAGGGAGAGAAGGGGGTCTTACCTGAAAACATTAATGCCCTAAGCAAACATTCAGGGTCAAGGCGCCTACACCTTGTGTAGACAACATACCGTCACAAACAGCTGGTTATCGTGCAAAGATAAGGTGACATCGGCGAGACAGCTCCCTTGAGGCTTTCACTGCCCCGCGTCGTAATCAGCCAGTACCCTGCAGATAACTCAAAATTAACCACACTTTAAACAGGCAATCCGACTAGGAGACGGCAGCAGACGCCCCACTGGCGTCTACTGCGAGCCATATCCTGTAAAGTCTCGAGCCAAGCACAAGGCGAGTCACGTGGATTCCAACCCGGAAGACGAGACGGACCAACGGCACCCAGTTTGGTCGTCAGTGACTTCATTTCCCGTTGACAAGTCAAATTCTGTCCACCTCGAGACTTGCGTCACCTTACACCTGACAGACTAAACGAGTCCCTCCTAGGTAAGCGGTGACCAGGCATACGTAGAACGTGCCCGAGCCAACGCAACTTATTCAGTGGTATTTGTGGTTCTAGAGAGCTAGCATGATTATCACTACGTAATACTCACCTACGCCTCTTTAATAAAGGTCAATTGGTCGGTAAGTAGCTGGTGGTCCGGCAGCAACACTTTGCACTTTGAAGGTGCGAAGTGCATACCAAATAATGGGACCACTCTGGACAGGCTATTCAGGGTTAATTGGGCCGCTCCAACATCGTCGAAAACCAAGACGATATCGTCCGCATAATCTAGATCAACTAAACTTTCACCAGCCAGCACTTCAACGCCTACATCGTGAGATTCCGCAAGGAAACTCTCCATGATAGAATCCACGACGAAATTGAGCAAAACTGGGGAGATCGGTTAACCCTGACGAATGCCACTTGTGACCGGAAAGCTATCCGATAGGACACCGTAGACCCCGACGCGGCCTGTAGTCTCCGAGTATAGAGCACGAAGAATGTGCACATATTTCGTGGGAACACCTTTTCGCGCAAGTTTTCGAACAGAATCGATCGATCGACAGAATCGAACGCACTCTTGAAATCGAGGAACACAGCTATTGTCGGTCTGCGGTATGCGTGGCACTGCTCTAGCACCTGCCGCAAAGTGAATATATGGTCTATAGAGCCACGTCCTGAACGGAAAGCGGCCTGCTCTTCCCTTTATCCTAGATTGCCTTTCCACAGTGAGGCAACGAACGAGGATCGAGGCCAATAATTTTGTCACAACTGGCGTTAGGCTAATCCCCCTGGGGTTAGAATAGTCTGTGCGAATGCTCTTCTTGTATATTGCCACTATAATTGATTCGCTCCAATTAGCCGGCACACTCTCTTCGTTCCAGATACGTTCGAATAGGGAGGTCAGTGCTTTGCAGAGGACTTCACCACCATCCTTAAATTGTGCAGGTGGGAGGAAATCCGGGCCAGCAGCACGATAACGATTGAGGGCTGTGATCGCGTTTCGGACCTCGACCTACGACGGAAGCTGGCTAGCCGAACAACTTCCTCGTGGTGCCAGCTGGGTGGTTCGGGTAAATCCCGTTCCAGCAAATGGTTCGGCGGCAGTGTTCCAGGAAGTGGTAGGATCTCGTCTTGCAAGCGTTCTCCCTGTAAAAATCCACAAGTATCCGTTTAACAACATTGTGACGTGGCGGATGTGACTCGCCACTAAATAAAGTCACTGCCTCTTCAATTTTCTGGAGGATCAATCACACATCACGAACGTCATCCGATTCGAAGAGTTCCATTGCTTCCCCCTTTGACGGAGAACACAACGAAAAAAACCACACACAGTCACCTTTACCTACTCACACATCATGTCCCCTTCCAAATACACAGTTAAACATAGCTTTACATCTCAATACACACATAAGTCCCTATGCTATTGGTCAACATGCACTAATTGGTGCAATTGCCGGTCATACATGTCTGTTATACCATGATCACGCCCTTGATGATGTGCCTCGCAATGACGAGAATAAACTAATTAATTATTTTCGGCAATTCTTCATCAGGCTTGTACAATTACATGAAATGCAAACTTTTTGTATACAGACCCAAAGGGTCGGCAGTCAACCAAATTGATCATAGTGCGCTGTGACACCCTCGGTTACGTTACAGTTGTAGTCGTGCGTGCGTACAGGTCAACTGCAGTCCGTCCTGGCCAAGGTAGGCTCAACGCGTGAGTGAACCGTTTCTGTGTGCACAGTGCTGGTTCGTACAGCCGAATGGCAATGGCTTCTGCGGCGTCTAATATCCATTTGCGGAAATACCTTGATCGATTTTCTGGGGCCTGATAGATTAATTTGAACGAGTCAGCCGACTTGGCGGCGTGACCCGTATCCGCAAGATGCGTGGCGATGGCAGAGTTGGTGACCTTTCGGCCTCCATTTCCGAGCCAGGCCGGGTGGTGTTCCTTCACCTTTTCGGATAAGCGTCTTGTCGTACGACCAACGTATCTTGTCCCACAGGAACAGGTAAATGAGTATACACACATTGATTTGGTGTGGACAGGAAGCTTATCCTTGAGGTTTAGTCTCACCATTGGGCTGCTGGTGAATCGGATTTGCAACCTCGCCGCTGGGAAGGTATTCCTGAGTGTGAACGTGAGACGGCGGGATAGATTCTCGGATACTATTTCCCCTTTGTAAGGCAGCTGTAGGAAAATAGGTTTCCGTTCCGCCGTCAGGACCATGGGCGCCTCCCTGTTTCGCCCCATATTCGCATTAATAAAATTCTCTGGGTAGCCATTCTCTTTTAGTGTCGCTCGTATTAGTTGCAACTCTCCGAAAAGAGTATCCTTCGAGCAGATTCTTTCGGCCCAACTCGCGAGACTGAGGACCAAGTTTCTCTTAATCCGAAGCGGCACAAAGCTATGAAAGTTTGTGTACTGTCCATTCCAAGTGCACTTTCGGTAAACGCTACGTTTTATTGCACCATCTTCAAGTCTTTGTAGAGCTACATCGAGAAAATGGAAAGCACCGTTTTCTTCTACCTCGTAGGTGAATTGTATAGCCTTGTGAGCTTGGTTAAATACGCTGGTGAGCTTCTCGATGTTACCGGAGATGTCAAGTAGGACGAAGATGTCATCTACGTAACGGTGATATAACGTGAGGCTACTGATGACCGCTTTCAATTTACCCTGTTGCATTTCATGTAATTGTACAAGTTTGATGAAGAATTGCCGAAAACATATGTTCGCTTACACAGACTTCTGATCGATCAATGGGTTTTATTATTTAATTAATTATTATTTATTATTAACCTTCCAAGTGTCGTCCTGCATCAACAGAGTAGGAAGAGGTCGGGTAGCAGGGGGCAAGTTGAACTGATCTAGAAAGTGTTCCTCCCAACGAGCCATACGGCGCTCCTTATTGTGTATCAGCGCACCCGCGCTGTCCCTGATTGTCTCACTGACGCCTGGTTTCCTCGGACCAGTGACGCGTATTAGCTGGAAGAGCTCCCGGTAATTGCCTACTGCTCCTGCCTCCTACATTTCTTG
>CALYDF020009970.1:0-10415 GCA_944474145.2 Dicrocoelium dendriticum
GTTCAACATTAGGACCGCTTCTCGCCGATGACTTCCTGAGTAAGTTGGAGAACACTCAGCTAAACGAATGTATCAAAAACTGGGTTTACTACGGTCGATACGTATATGACATATTTTGTGTTGCGGATGATCGAGTATGCATCGAAGACCTGTTAGCCCACTTCAACGCTGCACATAACAACATAGTGTTCACCATAGAACTTGAAAGTAACAACTCGTAGTCATTCTTAGATGTCCACATCACCAGAACATCAGACGTGACAGTACAAAGGAGAGTACATAGAAAGATAACTTGGACCGGTTTATATACCCATTTCGCCAGCTTTGTTCCAATGAGTCAAAAACGTAACCTGGTGCGTTGTCTAACGGATAGAGCGAGGAAAATATGCACGGAAGTTACGCTGACAGATGCACTGAGTTTTATTCGAAGCGTTTTCGAACAAAATGGTTATCCGGACAAATTCATCCGGAGACACATGGAGCCAGGAGCACCTAAAGTCCAACCAATCACCGCTGAAAAGCGCTTAATCTACTTATCACTGCCTTTCAATAGTGATTTGATAGCAGAACGAACTACTCGAAGGCTCTGCAATGGAACAGCGAGAACGTACTTTGCAGCTGACCTCCGCGTCAGCTTCACGTCTACGGCAGTCGTGAGTCAGCATCTCAAGGACAGATTGCCGAGGTCGAATATTTCCTTCTGTGTGTATCATTTTTCTTGCTCGTGTCGAGCAAGTTATATTGGAAAGACGACCAGGAGACTGTCTGAGAGAGTGCGAGAACATTGCCTGGCGTGGCTCTACACTGGTGACAGAAAGACAGTAGTCAGCGCGGTGCTGGGGCATTTGGCCGACACAAATCACCAAGTGAATATGCGAGAGGCCTTCCGGCCTATCTACAGGATATCTGGACGCCACACGCGAGCCCTCCGACGCCGTCTGTTGGCGACAGCGGAAGCAATCGCTATTCGGCTCCATAATCCCGAATTGTGTGCCCAAAAGAAGTTTGTACATGCTCTACAGCTGCCATGGCCTCAAGCTTCCCCATGTTACGACACCAGGCCTGACCCTTCCACTAACGATGCCCAAGCCAGTGTGGTCACTTGATCGCATTAACCGGTCAATTCACTTCATTGATTCATTGTATTCAAATACCCTGTGTTTGATTTATTCCTATCATCTGGCGTGTGTTGGCCTGATGCGATCCACCGAAAATAAGCTTGTTCGCCTCTTAGATTATTGACCGTAGATTCAAGTTATTAATACGAATTGCAAAATATTCATGTATGGCTTAAAATCCTGTTTTCGAGTTTTCATTAATGTAAATATTCTTTGCACTAACTGTTTAGTATTGGTGCAGCATCGAAGAAACTACAGTAGGAAATGGCATGACCTTACGCAGCTTCAAGTATTGTATCACTGTTGCAGGCTGTATATACCACTCACCCGGGCCAGCTTCATTGACGAGAACCAGTTGGTTGACATGTTAAATTACATGTTGTAACTTAGTTCTTTAGATAAAGTCGTAAGTGGAGATTTTAAACTATCAGAAAACAGTTGGTCAAACTTAGTAACAAACGCGAAACATGTTGAGTTTCCAACCCTCCGTCAGTACTGGTTGTTGGGAGCAACGTGTTCTCGTGGTAATCAGGGGTAAAAATATATTAGACCTACACTTTAACTCATGCACCTACCACATAGCTACTGATGTATTTGGTTTCCGTTATGCAATTTTATTAGATATTTGTGTGCTGACGATCTACAGGTGGTTTACATGTTCCCGGGTTTTCAGCATGTCTCAGAACTTAATAATATCCAAATCGACTTGAAAGTCATTGAGAGATGCGCTGATATGTTGCAGATGATCTTTGCAACATCGAAGTGTACTATTCTGGTATATGGATGTCAGATAACAGCATAATTTTTAGACTTTAAGATGAAGTCATTCCCATCAGCCAGTCTGTTCGTGAGTTAGTTTTAAGATACTCTAGTTCGTTAAACTTTAGCAAACATACAAATCCTATCGTGGAAAAGGTTAAGCAGTCGGTCGGGCTCATATACCACCTGCTAACCTTGAAAAAACCAGATAAATTGCTCTAAAAATTAGTATCAGGCCTTCGTTTGAATATTGATGTGTTACCTTCAGTAACTTACGAAAGTGTAACTTGAGAGCCAGTAATAACGTTCAACGTGCCTTTACGAAGCGGATATTTGGTTATTCAAACGCTGTTTCATAAAGAAATAGGTGCAAAGGAGCTGAATATTTAACCTCTGTGGTTAGAAAGAATGCAATTAAATCTGTGCTTCCTCCAAAAACTCAAGTGGCAGCAAGCATATCTCAGAACCTATCAATTGCACTTCCGGAATAATACCATTTTGTGAACTGCAACATATTGAATGCATACGCTATTTGCCTAAATTCAAGACCAGCTTAGGAGAAGTTGCTATATTCCTAGGTATGTCTCCATATGGAATAAGCTGCCAAAAGAGATAAGATGTATTGAACATTTTGCATGTTCAAGAAAAGAAAAACGTTTATCTGTCAACGGACAGAGTGAAATGGTGCTTACAAATTCAGCTTGATGATAAAAAGCTGTACGAAGAAGGACCGGATCATGTATGATACTGGAGAACATCGACTGAAAACGTATCCAACAGATGCAATAAAGCGAACAAGATCATTTAGGAAAAGCTGTTACAACCGACTGTTTTGCTATTCTTTTATGATAATCCTATGCGATTTTATTTATTTCAAACTTAATTCATACCAACTGTTGAAGTTTAAAATCGAGAGCAACATTAGTTACTAGTGTGGGACCAAAAAACTATTTTCATAATTCTCCCCACAAAGAGAATAATTCGCTACTTTGTTCTGCGATTACTTTCGCTATATTTGTTCTGCACTGCTAAGCATTTCCATTTCTTTTCTGGAGTTAACATTCCAGAAACATATAAGGTGATTTAGTGAGGGCAATAACGGATTCCCAATTTGAATTTTTGCCTATGGATCACTTGTACAGTTACCTGTCTCCGGCTGTCACGCTGCACAATTTGATCGTATGATCGGCTCGAGCCATATTTACGCTGACATGGAAAACATACCTGCTTTTTTACATTAACAATATAGTACCCCTTTCACACTACACATCATCTTCTACGTTTTACATTATTTTATTGCTGGCCAAGACTGGGCTGATCTCCTGTGGTGACCGAATATAGCTTCACGATCATAAAAGAATTTACATATGCAAGGCACATTGCCACTAACTGACTGGCGTATAAAAACTGACATAATTGACTAATCCGCATGACGATCTGGTCTGAGGCTTCATCGCCTATAACACACGTATAAAAGCAGCCCTAAAAAGAACACAACATTTGATAAGCAAATGATGGTTCATATGCTACTATGCCACGCCGGCAAGCAGCCAAGTATAGCATGGATGTGCGGAAAAAACCCTTCGAGGGAATACCTTGCAAGGAAGCGGGTACCCTGGGGACGGTTCCACGAGTGGCAATATTACTTTACATAGACATATGTTTAAGTCTGCATTTGTTATTCTTCTTGGCTTTTTAATTTATTTAATACCTTAAGACAGCAGGTTACCCGTCTTTGTTCCATTGTTTAAAGCGTGAACAAATTGATTATATTTTTTGCGATCCTGCTTCACACATTGATCAGACCACATAGTTAGACAGCAGCTCGCATCGAGAAGGAATATACCATTTATTTATTTATAACAAGCTCTTGTGCTTTGTAAAATATACATTTATCTAGCAAGCGACAGATTCAGCTACTTGTAGTAAAGTAAAATATTTGAATTCAGCATCTCGTCATATCCAAATGTTGGCATTGCTTCAAATGCGCTGTATCCTGGAAACAAGTGAAGTACATATCAGTCGGTATAATAGCAAAACATTGTTTATCATCATTAAGTACGATCCATTGAGATGGTTCCTTAAGTTTCATGAAATTTGGCAGAGCTCGCATGGTAACATACTTGGTGAACAATAGAACAAAAGAAGCAAACTGAAATCAGAGTAAACAGGTTATACTTAAATATTATTATTTGAGCAGCATGAGATCGATAACGAAGTAGTCAAAATATTGGACAACGCAAAGACGCTTTGATGGATGCACCTTAATACTCGCACCAAGTTGTTTTATTAGGTATACTTCATTAGTGCTCGGGTTAATGTTGGTGGTAAATTATGTTGCACTGTATCAATATTTAAGTGCACTGACTTCATATTAAAAGAGGTGGGTTAGTGCGACATCGTTTTTAATGATGAATATTAAAGGTCTGCTCAAGGTATTTAGTGTAGATGCTAAATTCCTTAATTGCACATGTAGAAAACTAGTCCCGAGGTCATTCTAGACAGCTGTTTGCGTGTCTACAATTTGTTGCTAGCATCTTTATATCGTGTTGTGGATTGAAGATGGAGGCAGTGAACATGGTTGAAATCTTAACGGATGTGTTAGCGAATTTTTGGGTCGCTCCGAATACGTGGTTAATATTTTTGTGCAATCATGGTGTCTAACGTTAAGTCAATCTTTAGATTAACTAATAATTTAACTGCTATGTTGGCCAAGGGGAAACGGGATTCTAAAAGGAGTGCAAAACTAAGAGTAGATTTACAAGCAAACCATTAGGATGTCTTAAGTGTTCGCAGAAAACTAAAGTATCATACTCATCGATCGTCCTTCTCAGCTGACGTACTTGTCAATTCCCTGTCTTTTATTTTCTCAAACCACTTTGATAAAGGAAGTTAAAAAATTATCAGCCACTAAAGGATTGCATGCAAGAATGAGTATCAATAGCGCTCATACTACTAGACCGCTAATGAATGCACAATTAATTCCCCGGTAAGAAATATGCGTTTAATGTATTGCAATATGAGCATACGCAAGTGATTTTTGTTCCTGTAGGTAGAATATACTTTGCCACTTCTTTAACTAATCAGCGACCGAAATGAGAACCAAGTGATCACAAAATATGCCTCCAACCGTGATCCACGTGAGACACTGCAGTCTTCTTGAATGGGATCGGAAGAAATCTAGCCGATTTTGCGAATAATGCACTAATTGACCGAGCATTCCCAGGGCATTATCTCGGACATTATATACTCCGGAAAACATGCGATGATTCTATAGACTACAGCTATAAAATCAGTGATAAATACAGTTGCATCATTCTACTCTGTTCTTCGTCTAGCGTTAGTCTCCAAACTTTATTGTATGTTCCATTTACTTGAAGTGACCACTTGAGATCTCGACATATTGTAACTACGAGATGGTTCAATAATGTATAGGTGTTTAAGTTGATATTTCAAAACTAAGGACCTATATAATCATGACGCGTTACGACCGATGAGAAACTGATGAGTAATAGCAAGAGTGTAAGAAAATAGTGCATGTTAGCGTTTGCTGATAAATCCGGTGGATCGCTGGTCAGGTTTGCTAGTCAACACCCCCTGAGTACTTTGCCCAACTCAGCAGGGAACCTGTCACGCATGGCGAATGGAAGTCGCCTAGCAGATAGAGCATTGGCTTATATCAAATGATTTAACAACAAGTGAAATTTATTCACAATGATTGAAAGGTGATCAGATTTTAGTGGAATTAACAGCTGTCGTATATCACAAGTATGAAGATGAGAATAATTATGATGAGTGTTTCATTATTTTAGAGTCGGCAAATCCCAGCTTCTCCAGTAGACAAAAGTCTGGCATCAAAAATTCTTATGTGAAAATAGGTGACGGCAAAACTATGAACGTGTAATAGCCTTTGCTCCACATAACAATAAATGTCATTTAACAAAATTCGGTACAAATTGCACAGCAATACAGTTTCAATTAACTATTGTTGGCAATATAGAGAAACAATAGGTTTTCAAGGCAAGAATATAAAAATTTGGCCACGTTAACGAATGGTAGATAAACAGTCGGCGTTCCAGTGTTTTTGGCATCTGGAATACGTTACCAATACTGAAACATATTTAACTGTATAGAAATTTATACCGTTTTACGTGTCAGTTTTCAGTGGGACACATGTGTTCCTGGGCTGCGTTCCTTAGTGACCTACTTTCATTGGAGGTTTCTTGAGCTGTAAGAACGTGCTAATGAATATACTAAAGTGCGGTAAATTCGGGTTTCATGTAGTAATGGAAAAAAGTTGGCAGGAACGGATCAAATAAGATTATGAATTTTCTACATTATGTATGCGAACTATAAGAGGTGATAAACGGCAGACTGAAAGTTTTGCTTTGATTTCTTAATTCTTGAATGCATTTGTTTACATCCTTCAAAGGGAATGTGTGTCATTCCCGAATGTCACTCCCGAAACGTAAATATTTCCCATCGAAGCCCGTTGTGTTTTGTAAATTATATAGCCAAACACATTGATAATTTCTGTATCAAATTTTGTATTTTTACAGAAGTGGATTGCAAATATCCAGTGAATGTTCTTCCAATTCTCTGGAAGACCAATCTCGTTCACGTGAAGAAAATGTTCCTCGGAGAACAGTAATGAAGCATATATCGTCTTACTTTGCATCCTGCTGCATTCTAACGGATTCGCGCATGCAGTATTGGTTTTGATAATGTCACCTATGCACTGGTGTATCGTTCGTGATAACAGGTCTGCACATGATTGGTTGAAGATGACGTGACCTTACTTTGCTTATTTTATTCGTATTCCTTTTCCGCTAATTTAGCAACTGTAAAACAGGATGAATTTAGTAAATCGATTCCATACTACGCGTGCTTGTTTTGTTCCGTTTATCGGCTATGAGCCGTATCTACCAGATACTGTTTATGAGAATTCCACATATGATGGGAAATAGTCACGCTTATAGAAAGGATGTAGGGTCGAGTAGGAAGAAAAGCAGTAGACATCGTTTAAATTCAGTCATTATGTAGTATGCATCTAAGCACCCAATAACATCCTATGAGTGCAACATGAGTAAAAATATTTTGTTCTCTATTATAAGCACAGAGGTATTCTATTCACTTGCGGAAAGTAAAAGTCTAAACTGTATTATTCTACTACTCCACGAAGTATGGGTTGATGAACTCGAGTAAATGTCTAATAGATATTAGGTTCATTAGTAGCAAAGTATCCCTGTGGTCGTATCTTGTGGGTTTTCGTAAGAACTGCTTAGACCTGTGCATCCGACAAGGAACACCATAAGCAGGCATACGAAGACCACCCCATCCCATTCGGGAATCCGCTTGGATCAAGTGAAGAACAAATTGAGAGGGTAAATAGGTTTCCATTGTAAAGCGGAGTATGAACAATTATTTGGCAGTTTTAAAATTTTTTATATTTATTACAACTGTATTCCAGTTCCACGTATTTTAGCAGCTAATTCAGAATATACTAGCGAAAAACGTAGAAATTGAGATAATTTAAACATATTAGCTATGAGATTTCGTTTGCATCGAACCCAAGCTGGGCTCTGACTACACTACTTTTAGATGACAACAGTGAGTGACACATCCCTATGCGTAATAGCCACGGACTTCTGTGATTCACAGTTGTCTGTGATATTGCCCAGCTCATTTTCCACTGGCAGGTTCGTCACGAAATTTGTAACGGAGAGCAGTTAGCCTTACGAGCAAATATAATATAAACATCTGTCCGCAAATCATCGAAGTCCGGAGTTTTAAATAGTTCTATGCGGAAAACTCGAACAGCTGTCTTACCTTATCATCATGTTATACAAGTGTTCAGGCAACGTAATCCTCTTTACTCTGGAATGTCGTGAAATGTATCCTTTACTTATTTTGGTCATATAATGTGTCGCACAGTGCAAATTCATGTACTTTTCTAAACATTTGAAGAGCATTTACTCGCATTATGCTTTCTGGTATTAAACTGCGGTGGAAAACACTGCCGGCAATTTAGCCACGCTGAATGTACCAAGGTTTATTAAACAAATATTCGCAAATTTTGTGCGCGCAATTGCAGCAAACATGGTTCGCGCGTATCAGCAGTCATCAGCATTATCATCATTTACAAATATGCGGTGGATAACAAAAATAACCCTAGAAAAACAAACAAAACAAATATCATGGTATAAGCTATATTAGTAATTAGCTATGAGATTTCATTTGCAGAGGGTAGTTTGTAAGAGTTATGAACGAATAAAAACGCACAGCACAAGCGCCATTGGGCCGGGCTCCCAATCTTGCAGCCTGTGTGTCCAACCAATCGTGCTATTCGTCCTTCGGATCACAGCCGAGTAGTCAGAATGACCAGCCGATAGGAACAACGAAGTTAGGGTTTGTATTTCTCTTGAGCAAGTCATTGCTTGTCCTCTTCCACTTCTCCTTAATCCAGACCCCGGACATACAAACAACGCATGACGCGAGAGCCGGTGGATAGCGGCGCAACATGCAGCCAAGCTATCCGAGCCTGGTGCTTGATCTGATGTTGCCGAGCTGTTCCCTCGCTCTTCGTTCACCCAATACCCGACACCAAACACATTAAATGCTCACGAGTAGTTCCACCCAAATTTGAGCTAAGCTATGCGGGCCCGCAAAATTCGCACTGATGATGTCGTCTAGCCTGACGACGAAACGTTTGCAGCCAAATCAGCCAGTTCGGAGAACACCCGCATAGCCTCATCCGCATCCTGAGCTACAAATATTCTCACGAAAAACAAAGGTATTGTCTGATAGCTTTGACTGCCTGAATGCTCCTTGCCGTTTGACTATAAATGACAAACGACTCGCTTTATCTTCAATGCCTCAGAGAATATATTTATCGTCTTTCAAAAGAAACCTAGATACCGATTCCTGTCAAATATAGAAGAATACAAAATGATGGAATGAGATTGCATTTCTGCATATCGGTGCTAACAACATTTCTAGATAAATAATTGTAATTTCCATTTTCAAAAACAGATTTCTAATGTATTTTGTGCAATTTAAAATGCTACAATAGGTTTGCCAGATCGCCTGTGTAGTTAGGAACACAGCCATTTTGATAGGGGAGAAACATAATGTGCATGCGAAATACTACCGCCTCATGTTGAATATTTTATCCTCAATCTAGTTAATTGAATTAGAAAGACATCTTTTATGCATGTATAGTTGATTTGGTAATGTGACTAAAGCATAAAACATGATATTACAGTATATAATGCTAGACAAACTAATGATTACTTCAGTGGTGTTCACAAAATTCAATCGCTTCGAATGTCTCTCTTACATCATCTTGGAAAATGCGTTTGTGTTTTTCATATAAGAAAGAAATTTAAAATTTTATATCTGCAAGTATGCAAAGCTTCTTGATAATGCATGTGTTCTCAATTAAGACCTAATTTTGAGTTTAAAGATCAGCGTGACATTATTTACGAGACAGTATTGTAGATCCAAGTTGTGCATATACCCAGAAATCTTGTAGATCTATACAACCCGGAAAAGTACTGTATATTACTATGTTTATTCGAAGGGATACAAAATAATAAACACAAAACTATTGCAAAACAAACGCGAGCGTCAAGCATAGAATCTATTGAGCTGTAGTCGAATAAAACACTTAACAGTAAATATTGTATTTATACAACATACGGAGACCAGTTTTACCAGTTTTAGAGTTATACTCAGCAGTTAAACAAGGTTAGGAGCAATGTAATTAGTAAGTTCACCATTGAAATAATGGACTTACGAATTTAAATGCAGTGGCTTTGGACTAATGTTAGATTTAGACTTAAATAATATATATATATATTTAAACTTAACGGATTAGGGTAGAAAGATGTTGTTAAGTAGCATAATGAAAGTAGCTGCGTGCGTTATCCGACCGGCTTCATTTGTTGAGCTAAGTATTACGATTTCAAGCGGAAATAAGTATCTGTTTAACTCCATCAATATATGCTCAAACTTCAGAAAACAAAAGATTCATAGCGTGTCACTAATCTATCTTTTGAAAATGTTTTCGGAAACACCGTTAAAAATTGAATTAACGTTTAAAGGTAACCCACTATTTCGTGCGATTATTGGTCAATTGTTCTCCACGTCTTAAATTTAAGAGAAGGAAATCCAGAAATGCTAGTGAAATGCTGCAATGTTAGCTCCGGCAGACTCTTCCAGACATTGGCCACTTACCGTTCAAATACTGGGGCTAATGAACTGCGTGTATTTGGTAAACCACAAGCTATTAACGATGATCGCGTTTGCAGCAAAGCGTTTGCAGCTAGAAAATTGACCTAAGCTTTGGGGAGCCAGGTATATTTATATTGCAGTAGATCATGATACGACCCATTTGCAACCGACAATCGTCTAATGTGTGTGCTTTTAATCGCTCGCACCTGTCTTCTTACCTTTGGACTCGTAAACAGTGGATGAGTTTGGTAGCAACAATTTGGACCTTTTTACTCTGCTGCGCCTCTACCCTAGTACTCATGT
>CALYDF020009971.1:0-10351 GCA_944474145.2 Dicrocoelium dendriticum
TGGAAGTGAAGGGTAAATATCATGTTGAAACGCAGGATTGACATGCATCTTACGACCTTAACACTGAAGCGATAACTGATTAACATTTCGCCTATGTGTGTGGAGGCAAACGAACACTCACTGACGTCGTGTCAACGCCACACTTGAAAGCCTCCTACTTAGAACAATGTCCTGAGGTTCAATGACGCTGTTATCCAACCAGGGAACTTGCAATCAGCACACAAGGCAACCACTACTTTTGCGACTCTTAGCTACACGATTCACTTCAGCGTATAACCCACTGGAAAATCACAACAGGAGGGGGGCTCTGCAACTTGCACTGCTACAAAATGTACATTCGTACGCTGGTTCTGCGCTTATCTTATCTCGTTCGCGACAGTTTTCCTATTCCCCGCCGCAACGGATTGCAATTGTCGGAATGAGGTCATCGAAAATGCATTGCTTGTCCGTGAAGTTGAAGTCATCCACGAAATTGCGTTACATCACCTCTGGTCTTTCGCACAATCACTCGGCACGCAACCCTTAGCGAAGTACTGCGGAATACACGACTTCACACGAACACACATGCGCCGTTTGCAACACCGTTCACTCACCGGCTCTTAACCATCCGCTTCCCCGTGATTTAGGGCTGCAAGCAACGACGAACGCTAGCAACGGTGACAAAATGCCTACGGCTATTAAAGTACTGCACATATGCTGCCGAGCACGTAGCGCACCTTATTCCCTCCCGTTTATGAAGAAAAGAGGAACGTTATATACAGAAGTGTTTTATTTAAATGGCTGCAATCTATAAATCGGCAAAATGAATCACCCGTCCGTAGTTCTTCGTAACATGTCTCACCATCTGCTCGCAATGGTGACGCGTAACGTAACCTCTGGCTGCAAGCAACACCAGCTCGAGAAATCGTGTGCGCCATTCGCCAGTGCAAAGGACCGCTTCTGGATCCCCTCTAAGCATTTCTGCATACCTCCTCCTCATGGTGTCCTTCACGTACGTCTTCACAATACTCCACACGCCTTCGATAGGGATTAGCGAAGGTGAGTACGGCGCTAGTCGTAGTAGCATTCCCGCTCCATACCGTTCCTCCTTGAAAACATCCTGCAGATCTGTGTGGCACGGTGCGTTGTCACAAATCAGAACACACCGACCAATAAAAGCGGCTCCCTGGGAATCCAGAAGTTCCCGGACCCACTGCATGTATCTCCGCTTGTTGAAGCTGCCTCTTAGAACGGAAAAGGCAATCAGTCCCTCGATCGTCATTGCCCCCACAACGTGCACATTCTGCCCGCGGGTGTTGGCCACCGTACACTGTGCTCGGGTTCCCCTTCGTGAACGACCCCTGGTGCGACTACAAAACAAATTGAAATTGGTCTCATCCATCCAAACGGGCTGTCTCCCTTCGGCCTGCAACTGTAGCAGCCGCAACACAAACTGCCTCCGTCGCATTTTGTTCGCCCAAGTGTTCATGGATTCTGGGACAGTGTGCAACTTCTTTAGTGTGATCAGACGACCGTCAAGGTATCTGGCGACTGTAGTGATGCTAACTTCAACATCGAATTCAGCCTTCAGCCTCAAACGGAGAGTTGATAAGGTAACGGTAGGTTCTTCCGATACCCACTCGATCAGAGCATCGACATGACTTTCTGTCAGGGATCTGCGGCGAGCTCCGCCGTGTTTCCCCTTCCGTTCCGCCGATGCTAACATCCGTATCCAACTACGGCAGGTGCTCACTTTTACATTCAACAATGCAGCAACATTCATCCAATCCTCCCCTGCTCGTAGGCCCTCAAAATTGGTTCTCTCACTTCAGGCGGGTGTCGCACGTAAGGTCCTCTTCGTACAATGCGGTCTACGCCAGAACCACGTCTCATCCTAGCTGGTCAGCAGCGCAGCGCAAGCCAAAGAAACCGAGGTGTCAGCAAGACGTTACCTATAAATATTGCACATTGCAATGTACATAGCACATTTCTTTATCGCTTGAATCCATTCCATAGGCTTACCCTTGCTATTCGCCTAAAGACGGTGGCTGTGATGTCATTGGTTTAATTTCCTTCCAAAATGTCATACTGTCTCAAACCACCACTAGGCAGGTTGCAGGAGTGCCGTTGCTCATTCAGCTTTGGGCGTGCTGTGTCCAAGGCACGGTGCATGCCTGACCAACCGCAAATGCAGGCCTGTCTGACTTCTTCAGACCTCAGGGACTGCGGAATACCGGTTAGAAGATTGTCTGTCTACGCCCCCCATGGTTAGGCCGCTAAATAAGCCACCACCAGATAGCCGCTAGCGATCACTAAGTACAGACCGCTTCATGTGCTGGTTCGTATGTCTGTCCGCACTGGTTGCATCTTAATCTTCGGATAATGTGGCGGCTAGGATCTCCGCCTTTGACAAGCATAACAATTTACCTATTGGTCGGTTTCAGGTTGGAGACCAATCATCGAGGTTCACTCCAGAGGGGCATCAGGTCAGAACGGAAGGTGGTGCTCAACCACTTTCATTGGACTGTCTGTCTCTTATGCTGGCAGCTTCTAACCGGTGTCCCATTGGTTTACGTCCCATAACCAATGAGAGTGTCAAGGACGCCAAATCAGCGTTTTCAGCCTGGCGAACTTGAAAGTACCGCAGGCTATTTCGAAAATGAACCACGCTAAAATCTTGGTACAATACGCTAATATGCGTGTGAAAAATGTATAGTAGAAATCTTAGGAGTGGGGAAGAGGATAGTGCGGGAAGTTAAGAAGAAACGTCTATAAGTGGTCTGGTCCAGTTTCAAAAATTTCTTCTTCAGGACAGTTGATGTTCAGTAGTTTGGAAACTTGTGTGACAGAGAGGTAATTGCTTATAGAGAAGCGGAACCGGTTGATATTCATAGATGCCATTATTGTGAGGGGTTACCTATTCCCCGCATGGGCGTATCGGTAGAGATAGAAGTTGTAGAGTATGCTACTGCGGGTTCGTGGTGGGATATTGCAGTTGGGTCTATCACGTAGGGGGTACGAAGTGATATATGAGTCTGAGACAGGGGTTAGTGGGATCCCACTGATACTGTTAATGAGCGAGTATAGGAAAGCGAGGTTGGTTTTCAGTCGGCGCAGCCATAACGGGTCGAGCTTAAGTGTGTTACACCGATCACAGTAGCTTAGACTAGAGTGCCCCAGGGGGCGTTTTGTGAAGGTACGCAGAACATTTTCGAGGGTATTCGGTCGCATTTTCGAAGGTTGGTGAATACCATAGAGCAGTATTCTAGCAGAGGCCGGGCACATGTTTTGTAGAGCACAGTTTTAGATTCCTGTATTGTTATGGTTTTTAGGCTGTATCCGATGAGAGAGCGTGGTTTAGCTGCGGAATAAACTACTTGTTCCGCGAAGTTCAGCGAACAGGAGTAGGGCACGCCTAAGTCGCGCACTGTTAGGCAGTTACCTAATGGCGTGCCTTACAGCATTAAGGTATTGGGAGACATGGTGCATCTGTATGTAAGAACATTGCATTTTGCTGATATGAATGCCAATTTCCAGGTGTCGCACCACGTAGCTAGTGCTCTTAAGTCGTATTCCATATGGGAGAGGGCGGTGCGGAAGTTCGACAGATGAAATGGGAAGACAATTTGATTGCGTCGGCAAAGTGGCAGGGTGTCCCATGTTTGAAAATCTGGAACACGTCATTGATATAGAGCAGGAAAAGTAGAGGGTCTAAAAAGCTACCTTGAATTACGCCACTTTTGACTGGTTTAGGAAGTTACATAAATTCCCCAACCATTACTGACTGTGAGCGAGCTGCAAATGATGAGAACCAAGTGTGCAGTTTGCCGGAGGTACCGTTGGATTCCAGCTTCAGTAAGAGTTCTGTATGTAAATCTTTTATTCTCAACAAGGTGAGGCAAGCCTTTGCAGGCATGATCGGTTTGAGATAACGATGCATAGTCAAAAATGTGCAAATATCCTGTATGTTTGCTATAGCAGTTTGTGTTTGTGTATGGGGTGTGTATTTATGTCATTGTGCGTGTATGTGTATGTAGCTGTGTATTTTGTGCTTGTAGTTGTGTTGCTCCAATCTTCAATGCTTGATATCGTCGTCAATATGCGAGTAAGAGATTGGTGTCCGTGGGTTGGATAGAATTATCCGGATATCCACGGGGCAGTGACTTTATTTTGTGGCGAGTCACGACCGCCACGTCACAGTGTTGTTAAGCAGACATTTGTGGCTTTTTACAGGGAGAACGCTTGCCAGGCGAGACCCACCACGTCCTGGAACACGGTCGCCGAACTATTTGCTGGAACTGGTTAAACCCGAACCACCCAGCTGACACTACGAGGAGGTTGTTGGGCTAGCCAGCCAGTCGGTCAAATGCTTTCGTCACGTCTAGGAAGATGATGGCTAGTGCTTGCTTGTTGTCGATCTGTTGAGTTACATGATTGAGGAACTCAAATTGGCAGGTCTGACAGGATTTAGACGGCAGAAATCAATGTTGTTGTCGATTGATGAGGTTGCGAGTAAGCAGGAAGGGGAGGATGGTTTCTTTGACTATTCGTTCCATTATTAAATAAATAAATGAATAAATAAATAGTATATTCTCGAATTTCCGAGACACACCTGACCAGGCATGATCAACGTTTACAAGCAATTTATGTTTCGCAACAAACACGTTGCTATGTATGTAATCGGCAGTAAGCCGAAAGTTGTCCAAGCTTTGGAAATTGTAAAATTAATCTTGAGGTATAAATCCGTCAAAACATGACGACCACTTGGGTTCTAGTGGGCGTAGTGTAAACAGGCTGGGCATTCCGTTGGTAGAGAAAACTTGTCAGGAAAATATTACATTAGGATTCAGGTCGGCTTGCCAGTATGTAGTTGTGGGCAGTGACTTTATTCAGTGGCGAGTCACATCCGCCACATCGCAGTGCTGTTAAGCGGACATTTGTGGCTTTTTATAGGGAGAACGCTTGCCAGGCGAAAACCTACCACGTCCTGAAACACTGTCAGAAATCCGTTTGTACACTAATGTAAAACTGGCAGAGCAGGGAAGAGACGCCCAGCACTCATCCGAAGTCGTACACGGAAATGGATTGCCTCCAGGAACACGGCATGGAGAAACTATTGCTCCCATCCAACGGCCACTCAGTGGGAATATTACCGATCCATCCGTAACCAATGCGTCCATCTTGTACGAGAAGATAAGAGTGAGCACCAGCGTCAACTTATGCGTAAATTTTCATCCAATCCCAAAGCCTTGTATAGACACGTCAATAGTCTTCGACAAGTCAAATACGGTGTCACCGCATTGACGACCCCCACAGGGCTCACGAAATCAGCTACCGAGGCAGCAGAAGTCCTGTGCAAGCAGTACGCATCCACATTCTCCGTTCCATCACTGCACACAACGACGGTACCTTCTTCGGTTTCACTCTCAACTTCCCTGACGACTGTTCATTTCACTCCGGAGAAGGTCCTGGCGAAACTCAAATCCCTGCGGCTAACGGCCTCTCCTGGCGCTGATGGTTTCCACCCACGGCTCTTGCGAGCGTGCGCTGCAGCTCTAGCTTTACCCCTAGCGGAGCTGTTCACCCACCTCTTCTTGCAAAGCAAAGTTCCCAATGATTGGAAATGTGGGACTATTACACCAATCTACAAAGGCGGTACTCGCAAAGATCCGGCCAATTACCGACCGATAACTCTCCTATCTACGATCTCCAAAGTGATGGAATCGATCGTCGCAGATGCTTTAACGGATCACATGGAGGCCCAGAAACTGCTCTCTGATTGCCAGCACGGTTTCCGGCGTCAACGGACTTGCCTGAGTAACCTGCTACTTGCCAGGGACAGCTGGACGACTGCAGCCGACTCTGGCCAAGAAACGCATGTTATCTTCCTGGATTTCGCCAAAGCCTTCGACAAGGTCGACCACAAGATTTTGCTGCGGAAACTGTCATCCTACGGCGTTTCAGGGGACTTGATGGATTGGATCCGGAACTACCTCCAAAACCGTACCTTCCAAGTACGCGTCGACGGAGCGTTGTCTCCCCGCATCCTTGCCACAAGCGGAGTTCCACAGGGGTCTGTTCTCGGACCGCACCTCTTCCTAGCCTTCATTGACGACGTCACACCGCAAGTGGAGTCTTCGCTGCTACTATACGCGGACGACGCCAAGCTGTGGCGCACAATTAACCTTCCGGACGATGCCCACGCACTTCAGACGGACCTCGACCGTCTACATCAGTGGTCCATAGAAAATAACCTTCCATTTAACGCTTCGAAATGTCGCGTCCTTTCTACCCGCCCTTCCGCTTTTTCTCCTGTATATTACCTGGGAGCGTCTATCCTCCAGATCTCTTCGGCCGAAAGAGACTTGGGTATCATTACCCAGACGAGTCTTTCCGTATCCGCTTCCTGCCGGAAAGCAGCTGCTGCTGCTAACCGCATGGTGGGATTGCTGAAACGAGCCTTCGGTCAAATTGACCCCAGCAATTTCCGCCTCCTCCTTAACGCTTTTCTCCGACCCCACTTGGAGTTCGCTATTCAGGCTTGGTGCCCTTGGTTGTTGAAGGACCAACGCATACTCGAAGCCCCACAACGTCGAGCAACCAAACTGGTCCGAGGTCTCAAGCACCTAGATTATCCACAACGACTTCAGTGCCTGGGTCTCTACTCGCTTAAGTACCGACGTCTACGGGGCGACCTGATTCTCGTATTCATGATCTTATCCAACCCTGGACATCCCTGTCGCCACCTACTCACACTGCACCAATCGGGCTCCCACCTACGTGGCCACCCACTGAGGCCAACACGTCAGCACAGTCGGCTGAACTGCAGACGACACTACTTCTCTTTGCGAATCTGCCGACCGTGGAATGCTCTGCCGGCCGATTTAGTCTTGGCACCCACTGTGGCGGACTTTAAGGCCCGCTTGGACTGTCATCTGGCCGAGCTACACCGCGATATTCCCTAATTTAATTACATTCTACTGGATGGAATTTCTTTCTTTTTTTTCTTCCACCTACTTTCTTTCCAAAGCCCTTTCGGAGGGCGTGGTGGGATGTCTCGCTTTGAGCCGGCGTGCATTCTGTTTTAAATGCCACATAAGCCCGATGAAGATACGGCTAACACGCGAGTCCAACCCGCTATAAGGTTGCTTGGCCTTTCATTAAATCCGACCAGTACTCTTTTTACCCTATGGGTCATGTAAAGCTCCAGCTTTTATTCCCATCTAATACAATGTTCAATGTTCAACCCTCGGTTAACCGCCGTCACTTGCCTTCTAATTTCCTCTGTTAGCTGAACTGGTTATTTTTGCTCGCGGCGGCCATAATGGCTGAGGCCTATGGAGGGTTAGACCTTCGTCATCTTCGTGTCCAGGTGAGCAAAACTTCCGTTTCTTGCTTCTAGAATTTACAGGATTATGTATACTTCGCAGGAGTATAAAGGCGTCATGTCCAGCTACCATTACTGGACGACGGTCGTGGTAGTGAGTGCATTTTTATCCACTTGTTGTACAGCCGTGTTCTATGTAGGTCCTTGGGGGTTTCTATGTCCTGTCCCAGGCACAAGCTCTTGCACATTCCGATCCCAGATCCCCAAGAAGTTCCAGACCTCGGAGAAAGGGAAGGTGAGAGACAAACAGGGCCGCAAAGAACAGACGTGGAAACAAGCATTATTTATGTCCTATGGTCTAACATTTAGAGGAAACATATGATGTACAATGTGTAACAATGATTATGCTAAAAGTGTCTTTTGAATATTCATCGGAAGCAAAGCCCTATAGGTTGGTTGCTACCGTATACCTTGGATGCAGAGCGTTGCGCCGTTAAGCAAAGAAAACATAGGATCCGTTTGCTATGATGCAACTGTTGCGTGGGAAGATTCGCTGGGGAGCGTAGAATATGCTGACCCAGGGAAAGCCAGTGAGTCTTTTGGACTCATACATGGGTAAGTTTCGCAAAAATAGCAGCGAATAATTGAGGAATGAACACCTGTAAATGAGAAGCTAAGGGCGTCTCTGTACTGACCAGGTGAGAGAGTGCCGAATTAAAAAGCTAAGAAGGGCTAATTGACGGAAGGACCGCGAATAGCCAGAATATATGCGTACATTAAGGTTGCTGTGGACATCAGAACCTGAGACCTAACCGCAGCAGCCAGAGTGCTAGGGTAATAGTGCCAAGCTGGATAGAGGCATGGACTGCTAGCCCGAGACTTGGAGTATTGCAGGTAAAAAATGCCTAAGACAATACAGCAAGTAGTGGGTAGATAAAGGTCTAGAAATGTGTGGCAGAAGAGCGGCTTATGCTGAATACCTGGATATGTTTGCACGACAGAAGAAAGCTAAGAGAGGTTTCGTGATAGAATGGCAGCAGACAAGTAAAGCGCAAGCATACAAAGAGGTTGTTAGATAGTTAGAGCATAATAGACTACGACGCATCGACGTGCAGCTAATCAAATCATGCGGTGGTGTTAATGGAGTATAATTAAGGAGGCCTGAGCCGGGAGAAGCCCGTGAGAGAGCTGTACTACGGCCAATTAGGTGTCGCGGATGAGCAATGGCATTTAGGTGTGGCCTTATAATTGCTAGTGGACACCTGATTAGGGCAACAGACAGCAAGTGTATGTGATGCACGCAGTCCCAGGGATTAAAGCTTGGAGGGAAAAGTGTGGACCTTGGCAGCTCAGTATATGCACAAAGATGATAGTAGCTTATGAAGAAGGACTGCTGCTAAACACGGGAGCCAGAGGTAAGACGAGGAACAGTTAGGGTCGCTGTAAGTGTGAGTATCAGTGATCAGCAATGGAATTTGCATGAAGCCTCTTAGTTGCTAGTGTATGCCCTTAATTACCCATAGTAAATCAGCAAAAAGCGGATGTATGTGACGCAGACAGCCACAAAGTATGTTCGAGATAGAAGAGAGCAGCTCTTAGCAAGCTCCAGAAATGCGTGGAGCCTACGATTACTAGTTGCTGCTAAGCAGAAGTGCTTAGGTTTAAGAGGATGGACAGAACATGGCGCTGCGAGAAAATTTCGGTGGCCTGATGTAGCCAGTCCATTAGGCTATTTGGTTACAAGTGGATTGCTAGTGTCACAGAACACATCAACAAGCCAGCGAAGGTAAGTGATACAGACAATCTGGGAGATTACAGGATGGAGAAACGAGGAATGTCTCCTAGTAGCTCCAGATAAGCTCAGAGATGTGTGGAGCCTACAATGAGTCTCTGCAGTAAACGTAATGAAGATAAGAAGAACGAAGGATAATTGTGCTAAGTGAGAGAACCAGTGGGCAGCAACGGAATTCCATTGAGCCTTTTAGTTTTTTATTAGATACTTACAGTGACAGAAGAAGTCGACAAACCAGTGAAGGTATGTTATGCTAACCATTCAAGAGAGTAAGTTGAAGAGATGCAGAGTGGCTTCTAGCGTAGATATGTATGCTACCTGCAATGACTAGCTGCAGCTGGAAATTGGTGACGTAGGTAACGCGAAGAACTGATAATGATACAAGGTGAGATAGGGAGTATCCGCACCTAGCAATGGCATTTGGGTGAAGCATTCTAGTGGCTAGTGGATACCTTAAGTGTCCCAGGATAAGTCAACGGACTGCAAATGAATGTGAGCCGACAGTCAAGAAGAATGAAGGTTGGGGATGAAAGAGGGTGGCACGTAGCAAGCTCCGGATATGCAGAGAGATACGTGGAGCCCTCGACCACTAGTTGCTACTAAGTAGAAGTGCTGAGGTGAAGAGGATCGACAGAAAATGGCGCTACGAGAAACTTTCAATGGCCTGATGTAGCCATTACATTATACACTTGGGTCACTAGTGAATTCCTACAGTGTCACAGAACACATCAACACGTCAGCGAGGGTAAGTGATACATACAGTCTGAGAGATTACAGGATGTGGAAACAAGGAATGTCTCCTAGTAGCTCCAGATAAGCTCAGAGATATATGGAGCCTACAATGAGTCTCTGCAGTAAACGTAATGAAGATAAGAACGAAGGATACTTGTGCTAATGGAGAGAACCAGTGGGCAGCAACGGAATTCCATTGAACCATTTAGTTTTTTATTAGATACTTACAGTGACAGAAGAAGTCAACAAACCAGTGAAGGTATGTTATGCTAACCATTCAAGAGAGTAAGTTGGAGAGATGCAGAGTGGCTTCTAGCGTAGATATGTATGCTACCTGCAATGACTAGCTGCAGCTGGAAATTGGTGACGTAGGTAACGCGTGTAGGACTAGTCAATACTAGTCCGAGACGATGCGCGGAATTAAGCGAGGATATCAGAAGGCAATTGGAGTCGGACACAGCGGACTGTATTCGATGGGACTACAACAAGAAACGGACGGATGAACGCGAGGCAAGAGCGTA
>CALYDF020009972.1:0-10372 GCA_944474145.2 Dicrocoelium dendriticum
ATGCAATATATTTTCTCCAGGGAGAAAGAGATACTTTGTCCAGTGAAAAACCAAGTTAATTTGTTCCAACATTTTAACTGCGTTCGGTAAGGGAAGTTGATTTTGAAAAAAATGTAAGCGTTTAGAGTGGTGGTAAGTACGTATGATCCCGGTGGGTTTTCAGATGGTGCCATTCGGTGAATCCCATCAAAAGTGGAGAAAATGTCAATATTGTTTTCGCAGGGCACGGAGAAATGTAGCAGGTGCCTATGTGGAGCTCCAGAGAAAGGCAGCAAATGATTAATATTGCAGAACAAATGTGAAGCCCTTTGCTAGAGAGAAACACTAGGACATTTATCCGCTTGTGTAATCATCAACTTCTTGGTATTAAAAATAACATTTTTTAGAAAACTGCTATACTGTGATTAGAGACATAGGGAGGGTAGCCAATTCTGGCAACCCAATATGTAAAAGGTCCCCAAGTTTTGAGACTATATCAATCTTGCAAATAATCTGTAAGGAGATTCATTTGTCATTGTAGGTTGCAGTATGCCAATCGCTGTTTCCAATAGAAACGATTGTATAGCATATCATAGTTTTATCTGTGACTGGATTTCACGCATCTCAGAGAGAATGTTGTTCCATTAATCCAAGCATTGGTTAAGGAAAACGTTGCTGGATAGTTTGTTCGTTATCTTTTAACTTGTACTTTGTAGCTGGTTTCATTTTGGAGGCAAGTATTTGGCAGATTGTTGCGAGAAAGCAGCTCTTACAAATAGATTTTCGGGTGTATGATATAGGTTGCCGTTATTTTAAGTAGTGCAAATTAAATCCTCTGCTATGAAAATCTGACTGTATGAATTGTCGAACTCAATTTTCAAAATCTTGTTCAGTTGTTTAGTTTGGCGGACGGTAAATTACCGTCACAAGACATGTGAATATAATACTAAAGCAAAACCAGCACTAACGCGAATCAAGTATGTGGATTTTTGGGTGATCAAACGATAGACCAAAAGCTAACTTTGTAATAAATGATTACACAGACACCTTTCCCACTTCTATAGTTCCGGAGTTACAACCCACCAGATAAATTTAGAAGAGGATCAGCTATTTGAAAATGTTCGCAGTCATAATGCGATCCCTTGGACGGGGGGCATGGCGTGCTTTAAGTTGGGCTAAATAATTCATCACATCTAGTAACTTATTCACGATGGTCGTTGCCGTCCCCCGTAGCTCAGTGGTCTCAACCACGGACTGGCAACAGTCGAGTTGCGGTTTCGAGCCCTACCAAGGGTCCGATGGAATGCGCACTGCTGATGATTCCCGAAAGGATGAAACGCGCGTACAGTGCTTTTCCGGGCTTGTGGCGGCTGTCTGAGTGAGCCTAGATGTGACGAAATTCTACCTATACCATTCAACTCCCCCTACTACTCTTCTGTAATCAGTACACAGAACAAACTGCTTATAATGCCATAAGATAATTGGCGGCTTAAGTTTGTTAAGCTCGTCGCTTGGTGAGGGGGCTACCCTGTCCTCTGCACGGCAGTAACGTGTAAGTCAGTGGATAGTGAGCGGCGCTATATCACATCTAGTAACTTATTCACGATGGTCGTTGCCGTCCCCCGTAGCTCAGTGGTCTCAACCACGGACTGGCAACAGTCGAGTTGCGGTTTCGAGCCCTACCAAGGGTCCGATGGAATGCGCACTGCTGATGATTCCCGAAAGGATGAAACGCGCGTACAGTGCTTTTCCGGCTTGTGGCGGCTGTCTGAGTGAGCCTAGATGTGACGAAATTCTACCTATACCATTCAACTACCCCTACTATTCTTCCGAAATATGGTTTCCTTAAGCTTATTTGAAGTATAGATGCCGTGGTTGTTCTTTTGTTCGACCGCCCTTTTCAAGGAATATCTGATGCTATGCATTACCAGCTTGATGATTTGAGGAGACGAACTGTTGAGAGTGGAAGTGTCTCTGTCTCCTCTGCTAGTTGAATAAAACGAGGTTTACGGAAGTGTACTGGATTTGAGTGACGAGCTATTCTTCACGGCATAGTGGGCTAAACATGAACACAGATCTCATCGCAGATAGAACATTACCAGTTGCCGATTATCGTGCCAGATTTGGACACTGGAAAGTTGCTGCACGCGGTAGTCAATACAATCTGTTTTCTTCTTGCGAGTGTCGGTCTGAGAGTTGCGTCTAACGAATTGGATCGTTTAGCAAACACAAGTGATTTCGTGAAATCTGCGTCGCTTTGCTCTTATATGAGATGCACATATGGATGTCGCCACCGTCAATTTTAGCAAGGTAACCAATGCATATTTTGCCCAGCCCTGAGCTGCTGGTGCTCTTAGCCAAAGCTTTAAAAATATATTAAATCTAGTTATGAAAAACATGACTTGCCTACTCGCAAGTTAAGAAGGTATCAGAGTTTAGGTTGTACATGCCATGGGATGATAAGCAAGACTGACTTTTTAGTTTGACCTAGTAAACAGAGCTCAGAGAAGCCTTGCTTGAAAACAAGATCGCTCTTGTTGTATTCCATTGGGAAAACAGTAAGCGCGCTATATGCTTGACAGATTATTTATTTTTCAAACATTTTCATGAGTAAAAAAACGCAATTGAAAATTAGCATGTCTGCTTGCTTTGAAAAACCAGAGCGCATCATTCAGATTGATTTGTCTTTCTGATTCTAGTCGACTAAAAGCACTGCTGTTACGACGGAACGTAGTTAGAATAGGTTAGCCTTCATCTAACCACCCGCATGAGTTTAGGTCCACCACGTTTGACACCTAGTGGAATGAAGTTGTTGGCGGTCGTTGCTGTAAAGGAATGCATTACCTTTCTGTTCAAATGATGTACGGAGTGAGTGGTCCTCATATTCATTGTCATAACTGTATGGTGTTCTTCTTCGAGCTTAGTTGGGTCCGTCAGGGGAAGGATGCCTACGCACATAGGGCTTGTCTGCCCTATCTATTGGCAAATGTTTGTGTTTGGCTGGTCCTTTTAACTTGGCTTGTGATGAGTCGATGTCAGCGACCAGGTGTCAGTGATGGGCGAATGTAATCAAAAGCAGCAAAGTGTGTCACAAGTTCTTTAAAACTGCTCAAGGAAGACTATTTCTAATATCGGCAAGGAGCGCAGGGAATGCCTTAAATGAAGCAGTTTCGCAGATGTGAGAGTTGATAAAAGCAACACCGAGTGTGAGTGAGAGTCCGAATCGCGTCAAAACGGCCTTGGTTGCACCAATCATTAGGAAGCATTTCTTTAAAAATTCCCCAGTGAATACTGGAAGTTAATACAAATCGAACGAATGTAGGTTGACTGCGCTAGAATAAAAAGGAGTAGAGTTTATTGTTGACAGTGTATGACACATTACGACCATGTGGAGCATTTCTAAAGAACAATGCAAAACTTAAGTTTCACTTAAATACATTGTGTATGTGTGATCTTGGTGACTCCGTGCCTCAGTGGAACTGGCAGATTTGAGTAGTGCAAAAATGGAGTGTTCATATGGTCGACCATCTAGTAGATAGTTATGCTTCCAGGGATTGCTTACCCTAAGGCACTGTGCTGGGTCACATTGTGTTCCTAATTCATATCAAACATCGACCTAATCTCCAGCGTTCGCTGTGTCAAATTTTTGCAGAGTACCGGAAGATGTGAAGAATGATTGCTGTCCCCGATCACTGTGAACTACTTCAGCAAGCCTCAGATGGGCCCTTCATATAGACTTAAGGTGCCCTTTACCATTTAAAAACAACCCGGTCGCTATTCAGGAGCTTAGAGAAGAAGTCACCGCTGAAATTAAACACCGAAGGACAACGGCTTCCTCCTATACGTACCGCGTGTACTCTTATTTGCCGATTTGAACAGCACAATCACGCTAAAATGGGACAGACTGTGTCTGATGCATGCCCATAAAAGTCGCTTTTGTAATTGGTCTAAAATGTTCATCACTCGCCTTTTCGTTTCTATTACAAGTCCGTAGCTAATAGATAGCTCGATTGTATACCGACTGATCGTGCTCGCATTTGCACAATAAATCAAACGGGGCCAACAAATTTATGCAACCCCACCCCAGAACCTTCGGGACTTGTCGTGAGAAGATCATTGCACAACATTCTTTCAAGCTAGCCCTCCCTACATTACGTCTAGGTAACCTCCCCGCAGTAAGGCCACTGTAGCGCTTACTTACTCCAAGTAACACACGTGCACATACATACAACATTGAGGTGCCGGATATGATTACTGATTACTGGTTGGAAGCAGCAAGTATAGTTTGCTCTGTGTAGCTGCATCTAATGTTAGTCAGGGACAAAGACCCTTTATGTTCTTGTTGTGTTCAATATATGTTGCGTCGACAAAGTGATTGACCAGGAGCTTCTTAAATCCCAACACTGATTTCGCCTCAACTACATGGCGCTGCACGCCGTTCCATGTGTTCGCCACACTGCATTCGAAAAAGAATTGATGAGCTACCAGCTTCTAATCCGATACAAGAAGCTTAAACAGGTGTCCTCGTGTGCTGCTTAGTGTGCGCAGATGAAGCAGCGGTCCCAACATAGGGTTATCTCCCAGATGTAATAACCGTTGAGTCATGAGGAGGTCAATCCCCATTCGACGATAAGCTAGGGTGTACAGCCTCATTTTCTTATACTGGTTATGGTACGGTACACCTCGTAAGTTGGGAATCAGCCTGGTAGCTATATCCAGTTTCTGAAGAAGTTCCTGATTGTCCAAAGCATACGAAGACTAATTGGATAAAGCCTATTCGCTTTGTCCATAGAATTTAGGTCGTCGCGTGAAAGTACACCGAGGTCGCGCACGAAATGCGCATGATGCAACGGTTGACCAACCACCGCGTAGGTTCGACTGTGCTCACAATTACCCAGCCTCATGAATTGCGACTTTACCAGGTTAGCCGGAAGGTTGACCACTGCAGACCACATGGAGAGGCGGTTGATGTCCTGCTAAAGCAGGTCACCATACTTTGGTGTGCGGATTAATCTCCACACATTCAAGTCATCTGTGAAAAAGCACAATGCGATTTGAGTAGCTGACACACGCCGTTTACATGGATGAGAAAAAATCAACCGCAGTGCAGTGTCTCGGGGCCCGCCACTACTTGGTAGATACCAGTCGGTTAAATGGTTGTCTTCTTGGACTCTCCACTTTCGATCAACAAGGAAATTCATCATCCATTGGTGCAGAGGAATTGACATTATCCTAGCTGTCCACTAGATGTCGCAAAAGACGCCAGTCGTGAGACACTCATTAAAATATCAGTTAGGAAAAATATAAGAGAGAGTCAGCGCACTTTTTCAAAACCACTGGTAATATACCTTCACGCGCAATATTTAGCTCATTTTAGCTCCTTTTGTTCTCCGATGAGGTCAGCGGGATCAAATAGGCCGTTTGAGCCTGAGCTAGATAGGAAGGATAACGGAAAGGCATTTAACCGAGAGTAACTAAATTTAGGATTTCGTTTGTCAACAGACAAGATTCCAGTGAAATAGATGGCACTTTTACCACAGATTTGCTTCAACAGCCTCCAGGGATCCAAACAGTTGCGCTTTTCAAGTACTGTTTCAATCTATAAACGGTTCAGTCTTGTTATTTCGCCTATAATTGGTAAAGTCGGGCATGTGACTCGTGTGGTCATTTTGAGCTTTTAGGCACGTTTTTTTCCTTTGATATAGCTTCCTCAGGAGTAAGGAAAGTCAGTCTGCTCGGAGGTAGATCATCATCCGTTAACGTAATTGTTGCTTGAAGTCGTGCGTATTTTTCATTGAGCAATTGCGTCGTCGGATAGTCCTGAATTGCTGTTTTGTCAATGCGACATACTTATTTTACTGTAAATGGAAGGGAAATCTTTAGTAAGCCATGGTTTGAGTTGCTTAATTGTGCAAGCTTTTGAATGGAAAAAGAAGACTTTCGTTTTTGTAAGCAATATCAAACTATGGGTCTTTTTTCCTATGGAAAGTTACCAAATTAGTAAGATAAAGTGGCATGAAGAACGTTGTACCACATTAATTAAGACCACCGGCAACATTGCAGACAGACCATACTAGTTTAGGCAGAAATACCAAAGAAGTGTCCTCAACTAAAAGTCCCAGTTCCGATGATGAAATCAGGAGCAACATAGAATTTCCTGCTGACTACGGATTGAAAGCTACTGAAACATTTAGGCTCGCACTCAAATAAATGACAGCTAATAGAGTGTGTATGGTGAGTGCATCATTGAGTTAATGATTTGTACTAGATTTAGTTAATCTACGTTCTGATAACCCTGCCACCGCAATACCTTAGCTTAATTTGGTGATTGGACCTAGTCGCACATTATTCACATTATTCACAAACCGCATCTTTGGAGGATAACTATCCAACCAGTGTAATGTTTCCTCAGGTTGCCAATATGTTTTCTCACAAGCAGTTTGTTAGTGTTCTTGATATTATGACCGTCGTCGACGAAAGGCTTTTACGTGCCACACGTCAAAATGGTTTCGAAAATTCGGCAGAGTAAGATAATATTTGTAACTGGCATGTAGTTCAGGTAAACATACCTGGTAAAGTAAAACAACAAATGTTAGTATTCTGCAGTAGATAGCGTGATATAAATGATGTTCTAAGCAGCAAGTGTAACGGCCATTTTGAAGACCTTTTTGTGAGATATATAGTCATTTCCAATGCATACAGAAAGAAATCTGCTCAAAAACTTCGATTTTCAATCTATTAAATCTGAAATAAGAGTTGATGTTGCGCATCTGCAAATGGCTACTGACTTGCACCAGAGTTTGCCGATGTAACTGATGACAATTTCATCACGATTATGAGGTTTCCTAGGTCTCTCTCTTTATGATAAGATATTCACTGAGTTGGATAACCTCGTTCTCAACTTTCTTGAAACATCATAACACCAGTATTGGCAGATTAGTCAAGCATCATATTGGCAGTCAGGTCAAGGATTTTACCGAGGATAAAGATAGCACATTGTTGGAGACAATCAGTGGCATTTGTTCTTTAGCTACAGGACAGTGTCTGAGGTCAAAGTGCTAACAAGTGGTTATTATCCCATTTTGCCAAAATTTTTAATGGAAATTCATTTCATGTTGTTTCTGGCCTTTTTACCTCATTCGTTAGAAGATGTGCCTCACGCAGAGAATTGAAATGCCTTCATAAATTCGGCAAATGAAGATATCATGAAGTATCTTATAATGATGCACATAAACAAGCCCGATATCAGCATATATCTTCATTATATTATGTAAAATACAGTGATCTAAGGAAACACCACAGCAATGGTCAAAATTTATGTTCCTTTGCCCGAATACACACTTAATTCATTCATACTTTCTTGAGATACAGCTTCAACTATAAGGGACTATGTTATTTTTGTGTTAGTGTTTCTCATGTGTTCGTTCATGTTAGGACAGAGTTGCGAGTAGATTCTGTGGGCTGTGTATAATCATTAATCTTCCCGACCATTTGAGAACGGTGCTGGCAACGTTTAAGCAAATGCCCATTGCAGGAAAACTTGTTGGATGCTAGTCGTAAGAGAGCACCGACGTCACAAGTTACAGCGAAATTTGTCATATATACTTAGCGAGGTGAAAATTAAGTTGTTTGATCGAGCGGGTGGTAGCTCTGTTTACAACACTTCTCGATGAATTCTCTGCTACATAATCGTGGTAGAAGATGAAAACTCGGAAGACAATGATACAATTATATTTTGCCTTAGTATATGGTGCAGCGAATCACGTAACTTTGAACCAATAACTGTTTAATGAATAATTCGTAATACAGAAGATTAAGCTCACGAATTCACTGATATTGTTGGTAAGTTAACCTGGGTCAAAATGTTCTAAAGCGACACGTTTCATTAATATTAACTGTTGCCAATGGTGCTTTGGGGCCAACCAGATTTGTCAGGTAATTTTCAGACTCAACATCAAATGCAAATGTCTACGTGGCGCAACTTGATCTAATGAGGAGTTAGGATATTGGGAAAGTAAACCCATTTCAGGTGCATGTTTATCTGTACACATGAGACACCAATGCGACCAATTTTGATCTTTACTTTTACTGAAAGAAATCACAACCTAGTTGTTGCTGTGTGCAGTTTTGCCGTCATGTTTAAATATTCGTACGTACACAACCAAGCGCAAGCAGTTAATTACTTCAGCTATGACAGCTAATGCGATTTGTCACTCAGTCTGATGGGGAGGAAGAAAACCCAGGTGTTACGGCTCGCTATGTTTGTCACTTACCTCATCGTTTTTACGTTTACGCTTGATTTTAAGAAGTGGAACCCATCTGTTTTCTTTGCAGCGGAACCACAAATTAGTCGAACCACAGGGTAATACTCGCAAATGCAATCGCAGAAATCATCGGGCAGCTGTTTATCACTTCGTGGTTCATCAGCGGTGAAGCTTCCTCTGCAGATGTGTATACACACAGCCTTGCCAATTCTAACCACCATGCGTTACCCTGAACGGCAGATGGTATGTGCTTGTAGGTAAGATTGATTGGCAGCGAACACTCTGTAAGTTTGCTTGTATTCCTTTCGTGAAATAAAACATTTATGCCCGAAAATCTTGGATAAGTAGAAACATCTTACCTATTTGAGTTAATATATGCTTGGCACTACACTATGGTCAACTGGATCAACGTAGTTTTTAATATCACAAACGATGAGAAGTACGCTACCAATACATGATGCGAAAGTCTGTCTACTGTGAAGACGAAGAAAAAAAAATGAATGAAACACATGTCCACAATGAAGACAGTTTCATTACTGTCATTACTGTTCAATACTGACAACAACCAATCACCAAGACTTGATAAAGTGGCAGGTTGTTCGAAGGCTTTCACTTAAACTCTAGAAAATAAAAGCTTGCTGCTTGCATGTGGCTGTATATGATTACAATATTTTAATAAAACATTACTGATGAATTTGAGTATCGTAAGAGGACCACAAGCTAAAGAAAAAACGGCATTCACAATATTCATCTACAAACGAAGTGAATGCCATTCATTTATATATTTTGTATCTATTATCTGAGGAAACTTAGAAGGGGGCACTGATACTCCACTATATATGAAGCATTATAAACTACCCAACCTCTTCCCAGCGGACTCTATTTTGACAGCAAAAGACATGACACATTAGGAATAAGTGGTCAAAGGTGTGCGGAAGACAAATAAACTAAAACCACGGTTCCACGGAAGATTGGGGAACGATAGATTAAGTATGACCAACTGTTGTCAATATAAGCTAAAACACATTTCACTAACACAAATTAGATTTAACAAAAAACTTCCCAGCAGATTTTCTAGCAAATATGTGTACCGCCATGACATGCTTTGTTTCCAATATTTATTATCCAATCCAAGCTTAGCGCCTACATAATGGTTATGACCATTGCACTTAATTCAATGGACATCACAGTCATTCATCACTTGTTCACTCTAATGCAGGCGTGTTCTAAGTCTATCAACTGAGAAAGCCTTAATATGGATACAATTCAATTATACCTATATGTTTTCTAGTTTCAATAGAGTTTCCATTAGAGTGTGCAGGTCTTCCAAGGTCGCAGCGAATAGCATAGACAGAATGGTAATCAGGGGCTTATCATACAAATTTGGTCGACGACAAGGTTTTTGCTTTCTCTGCAATACAAAAATGAGGTTTTACATCAGTGCATTGGTGCGCTGTTAGAGATGTAAACCGGTTGCGTCCTAAATACTTAAACTTATATATATATTATGTAAACATGAAGTGATAGAAAATGCTAGAATTTATGCCTCCTAAACCTGCAGAGTTTGAGAGTGCAAAATTGGTGATCTGCTGCCATCTGTTCGTAATATTAGAACTTGGTTTGCTTTCCTGAAACTAAAACTTTCAGCACACGAAAAGAAGAATAATTAACGTTTAAACAATTGTCTGGATCAACTTCCGAGTGTTCAGTAGTTCTCACTAGCACCATTGGGTAGCCGACTACATCAGCATCATGAACTTGGATAGTGCGTTGGCTGAAATTTTCAGATAAATTTCATTCATATACTTTTAACGTGGTTATCTTTGCTAAAGAGGTTCTGCGGGAACGTACTATTCCCTACGTTGTATTCAAAACGAGCGCGTTATCTTTGTGGATCCTCCAATGGCGGCTAGAAAACTCAATTAAATTTGGTCGGTCAAATGAATACTCAAGAGAAAAAGGCTTAGAAGAATGTGTCGAAATTTAGTTAAACCATAAGTGTTTTGACTTTCGACATGAATTCGGCAGATACTAAGCTTCATGTTGACATTGTAGTACTCTCCAAGCACTCTAAATTTCTTTAGATTATTTTATGCTATTGCGCATTAATTATAGTCAGTTGTTGATTA
>CALYDF020009973.1:0-10358 GCA_944474145.2 Dicrocoelium dendriticum
TAGGAACTGACATCAGCTCACGCAATACAAAAGCCAGAGCTACCTTCTTGAACCTGCGACATCATTGGCAAGAGAAGGGAGTTTCCCTCCATCTGAAAGGCCGGGTATACAAGGCCACAGTGAGGGCCGTTCTGCTCTATGGTAGTGAAATTTGGCCCCTTCGGTCTGAAGATCTGAGGCGCCTTCAAGTCTTTGATCATCGTTGTCTGCGAAGCATTGCTGGTGTCGGATGGCACCAGTGTGTCCGCAACGATGATGTGCGTAGGCGAGTACTAGGTGGTGATAATCATGCTAGCTCCCTAGAACAACAGACAGCACTGTATAAGTTGCATGGCTTGGGCACGTGCTACGTATGCCTGCTCACCGCTTACCTAGGAGGTCCTTGTTTAGTCTGCCAGGTGTAGGGTGGTGCAAGGCTCGAGGTGGACAGAAGTTGACTCGGCAGCGGGAAATGAAGTCACTGACGATCAAACTGGGTGCCGTTGGTCCCTCTCGCCTTCCGGGTTGGAGTCCAAGTGACTCGCCTTGTGCTTGGCTCGAGACTTTACAGGACATGGCTCGCAACCGACACCAGTGGCGCGTCTGCTGCCGTCTCCTAATCGGATTGTCTGTTTAAAGTGTGTTTGGTGCTGAGTTATCTGCGGGGTAATGGCTGATTATGACGCGTCGCAGTGAAAGCCGCAAGGAAGCTGTCTTGCCAATGCCGCCTTTGCACGATAGCCAGCTGTTTGTGACGGAATGTTGTCTACACAAAGTGTAGGCGCCTTGACCCTGATTGTTTGCTTAGGGCATTAAGGCTTTCAGGTAAGTCCCCCTTCTCTCCCTCTTCTTATTCTTCATTTCATAGGTCCTCATGATTGTATGGCAGCGAAGCATCAGTTCAAATGGCTGATGTACTGCTGTTGATGATGACGATGCTGCTGCTGCTGCTGCTGATGATGATGATGATGACGCTGCTGATGAGGATAAAACAGCAGGAACGCTTGAAAGCATTCATCCACCCTCCCCACCCCACTAGATTTCAAGAGTGCCCTCTTGAAGGGGTCGACAAACCTCTCCGATTAACCATTGGACTGGGTATGGTAGGGTGGTGAGGGTAAATGTTCGATGGAATGCCAGCGACGAAAGTCTTCGAACATGGAAGACGTAAACTGGGAGTCATTGTCGGACACCAAAACGTCGGGAAGGCCATGTTGAATGAAGATTCTTTGTAGACAACTCAACGTGGCGGATGCGGTTGGTGGGTTGACGGTGACCACTTCATGCCATTTTGGAATAGGCGTCGAACACAACCAAGTAGAAAATACCATCGATCGTACCTACATAGTCGATGTGCACTCGAGACCACGGTTTTTCTGTTGATTACCAAGGAATTGGTGGTTGGTGTGGTGGCATCTTGGATACTTGTTCACATCTTGAGCGAAAGCGAACCAAATCTTCAATGTCATCAATACCAGACCAGTGCACATAACTGCGGGCGATTGCCTTCATTCTGTTCATACCGGGGTGAGCAGGATGGAGCAGATGGAGCACACCTTGCCGGATGCATGAAGAAACGGCAACTCGATCTGCAGTCATGAGACAGGAATCGACCACGGAAAAGGAGTCGTGGCGTTAATACAGTTGTTTCAGTTCGTCAAAAATGGCAGTGTTTGGCCAGCGCATCTGAACCTAAATGACGGCTTTCTGCAAGACAGGGTCTTGAGCAGTTGTACGACGTATGTCGGCGGCAGTAATAAGGAGACTTCGGATAGTGTTCGTGAGTTGATGACGAACGCCGTGCTCGACGGTAACAGCGGCGATCACCGTGTCTGCTTCTGTAGTATGTTTGGAAATGAAGCGGGAAAGCCTATTGGCTTGATCGAAATCCTGAGTACGACAGTAGCGGATTTCGTAGTCGTAACCAAGAAGGATGACAACCCAACATTGAAATCGGCTAGCCGAGGATACGGGAATGCTCTTCTCAGAACCGAAGATTGAAAGCAGTGACTTGCGATCGGTCAATAGCGTGATCCGCCGGTTATACCGTAGCTTGTGGAACTTGGGTACGCCAAACACGGTAGCCACGGCCTACTTCTCAATCTGACCATAGTTCTTCTTCGCAAGTATCAAGGTACATGAGACGTGCACAACCGCTTTTTCCGAACCATTTGGGAAGCAATGGGAGGGAACTGCTCCGAGCCCGTGGGCAGACGCGTCAGCAGCGACTAAAATCGGCAAGGTTGGGTCGTCATTGGTCAGCAGTATGCCAGACCTCAGCATGGATTTCAGACCAACAAGGGCATTCTTGCAAGCGGGGGACCAGTGCCAAGTAAAGTCCTTCTGCAGCAACGGATCAGGCGGGGCTCGAACATCATATAGCGATAACAGGAAGGCGCTGTAGTAGCTGCTGAGCTCCACGAAAGACCGCATTTGTGACACATACGCTGGAGCCGGCATCTACTGGATGACTCTGACGTTCACAGGCTCAGGATGACGGCCAATGGCATCGAAAACGAAACCAATGTATTTGATCGATGTAAGAAAGGATTGACATTTCTCGGCATTCAAGCGGAAAGCATACCCCTAAACACGCTGAAAGATCACAACCAGGCGCTCTCGAAGCTCTTCTGGGTTACAACTAATAATAAGTAGATAGTCCAAGTACGCGCCCGTACCCAAAATGCCAGAGATCATGGTGTCCATCGTCTGTTGGAAAATGGCCGGAGTGGTTTTGACACCAAACGAGAGCCTGGTGTGCTTGAGAAGACCACGATGTGTGTTGATCGTCAACCAATATTTTGAATCATGATCGACTTCGATCTGCAGGTAGGCGTCTACCAGATCGCTTTTAGCGGAACACGTACTACCGTTGAGTTTTGTGAAGAGGTCGACTGGGATCGGTAGTGGGTAGCAATTTGTCTCTAGCGGAGCATTGAGACCGGTGGAAAAATCGGCACAGATTCAGAGGGATCCATTCGGCTTCTTGCCCACGACGATCGGCGCTGCCCAAGCGGAATAGGGCACAGGCACCAGGAAGCTAATGTCTTCCAAATGTTAGAGTTCGTCATCGACTAAGCGTAGAGCTGCGTAGGGGACAGGCTTTTGGGACGGAATACCGGCTGAGCCCCAGGTACGAGCTGTAACGCAGCGCGCGTGCGGATACATTGGCCAAGACCATCCTGAAACATCGTGGCGAACTGTCTGATGATGTGATCGGTTCCACTGCTTGGTACTACCTAAGAATTAACAGTTGGCCCGGAGAGGGAGGTCGGCGAAGCCAAGTGTTTAGAGCCAGTCGAGACCGAGTAGGTCGAGCTTCGTCTTCGTGATGCAGCAGATCTCGCTGAATGTGGCATCTCGGAAGGAGACGGAGTCGTGCAGCTGCCCAGTTAGCTTCCGGAGACCACCACAGGCGCTGGTGGCTGATTGGGAGGTCGGTTCGAATTGAAGCTCTCCACGGGATCACCATAAATCCTCGGAGATGATCGTGATATCCGACTCAGTGTCCAATTGCAATCAGACGGACTGCCTGTTGACTAAGGCGTCAACGAATTTTCTACGATCCGCAACGTTGACTTGGAACGTGGCCAGCAGGCTCAGGAAGCTGCCAACCGGACCAGGTTTGGGTTTGTGTCTGGGTCGGGACCACTTCTTTTGATCGTGAGGGGGGGGCAGAACTGGGATGGCCCCCTTGGGCGTTGTAGGAGAGCAGTAGCCATCCCGATGTCCCACCCTGCCACAACGTTGGCATCAGTACTGGCGAAAACTGCAGTCCCGGTGGAAATGCCAGGAACCACAGAATCGGCACGCGTGGGGTGGGGACTTCGATCGGTTGGATTGGGCGGGACGCACAGACGATTGCGCCCTAGGTGCTGTGACTGCCTGGACCATACCAGGTGCGATGGCGTTCTGGATCATGGCTGAGTCGTGCTTCAGGTTCAGCAGCGTTTGATACTCCTCTGCCAGTTTCCGGAGTGTGACAGTGGTATTCTGGTGTAGCTTGGATAGGAGGCGCGTCCGGATATCGGCATCATGTACAGACCGTAGACCAGAGATGAAGATCAGGCATTTGCATTAACCCTCTGTGAGCAAATCAAATTGAAAACACGCATTCACGATTGCCATGCCCGCGTACGTGATGAAATCGTCGGCATCACGCTTGACGAGCTGCAGACATTAATAACGAGCGTTGCACAGGGAGGACTGCTCGCCAAAAATCTGGGACAGGGTTCAGACCGTCTCGTTGAAACTAACGTCGCATGGGTTCTTCGGCAAGATGAAATTGGCATAGCGTTGGTGTTCGCGCGTACCCAGTTTGCGCAGTAGCGGCCGGACCTTCCACGCGTCATCCTGGTAAGCCAGGTTAACGGTGAACAGGTACTCGTACGGCTTATGCCAAGAATCGAACGTTATTCCAGCCCTGACCTCGTACACGGATTCACCGATGCCTCTAACGACATGGTCCACTATCTGAGAATTGCCAATCGGACCTGCATGAAGGGAAGAACTGGAAAGTTTTCAGTTAGCATGGACGTCAATTTGAGTTGCTACTGCAGTATAAGTTTCAAATCGGCGCACACGTCTGTCATGCTTCGAAATCTCTGTCACCACTGTAACGGATTTGTGCGGGCCCTATCGCGTTAGCTTAGACGAGAGCTACGCGCAACCTGAGCACGCACCGTCTTCAAGCACGTAGTCGGGTGACACGAAAACGGACAACGACACGCATACGACCGGGGAACTTAGACGCGCGAGACAGACGAACGCGGAACACACGATCACGTGACTACGGGGGTCCCAACCACCGAGAGAGAGACTACAAGGGCAGACGCAGCGGATCTCTGGGGTCTTTTACAATCCCCAAAGACCGAATCACAGTTGGAACAATGGTTCATTTTGTGGGTGCATGAATCATCAGGTAGGGCTGGTGGTTTAGGAAAGAACATTGTCCACTTTGGCTCAGTTGCGCCCCGACTCGTTTTGAACGCATCCTGCAACGTTGTGGGGAGGAATTGAATTCTGCTTGGCAAAGTCCACACACTGGCGTTCGTGGCGCATTTTTGCGGGAATACTTGACGTGCCCGCGACACTTTTTAGCAATAATCATCGTAAGTGACTAATAGGCTGGCGCTCAGTACCGTTGTAGTGTCGTTTCAGCACTTTGGACTCAATGGAAGAGGACGTTCTGCGAGTATTTTTGAACTATTCTTATTTACAAATCCTCACATCAGATTTACCGAAACTCAGTCCGTCAAACTCCTGAGACAATATCTCTACACAGAAGGTCAAAGACATTTTGATGCATTGAGTTTGTACGAAACACACCTTTGTTGGACAGTTTCAGCGCAATGATTGCCTTTGATAGCTGCGGCTACATCACTTTACTGCACGCCTGAGTTTTTCCCAGTTACGACGGGAAGAGGAAGGTGTTAATGAATTCGTCAGTCGTATAATGCAGTTTCTTCCTGATTGTCGTTATAATGAACTTCCACAAAGTTCGAAGAGACAACGTCTATCCAGTGTCCAATTCGGAATATGGGAACAAAATTACTTGAGAGACAGCATGTTCACTAGTCAGACAAAGGGAAAAGATAGTGTAACAACTGGTTTATTATAGGAATGATTGTCTTTCTGACACAGTTCACGCGGTCGAATCGCGACTTCCACCAACCGGCAAATGTTCTTTCACTTGCTACCGATGCGGCGAAAAGTATGAACATGCTGCTGATTGTAGACAAATGTGATCTGTCTGGCACAGATGCAGCGAGATTGAACATCTTGCATGTAAATGCCTTTCGACAGTTAGCCAACGATCGATACCCTGTCCTGTGCAAAATACTCTCCGATCAGTGGAAAATTATGACGAGTCCATCTCCTATTTAATGGCACATTACCACATTCCATGGTATAAGAATGCCTCCATGTACTATAGATTTGGACATAGAAGACCAGTCAGTATGCTTGGAAATTAACATTGGGTCATCGGTCACTTTGATCAACAAGCGAACATTGGCTGACCTTGTTCTGACATCGACTCAGTCAACCTTACATTCTTACACTGGAGGAGCACTCAAGGTTTTGGGCGTGTGCGATATAAGGATAACTCAGGGAAGCAATAATTTGACTCTTCCGTTGCTCCTGGTTAACCCCGACGGCTCAAAGCTGCTTGGGAGGAATTCGTCGAAACACATGCCGGAAGTGCTTCGAACTGTTAAAAAGTAGACCTCATTCCAGCTTTTCCCATAATTTTGAAAGCTTTTCCTAGTGTTTTCGATGCATATCTGTCTAGGAGCCTAGGTGATTTCAAGACTCGTTTAAAGATCCATCCAGCTACTCAGCCGAAATTTATCAAAACAGGAAACTTGCCCTTCGCAACCCGTCCACAGTTCAGTCGGAGCTGGAGCGTCTTCAAAAGAACGGAATAATCTCGCTTGTACGCCACCCATCCTGGTCCGCACCCATCGTCCCGGTGCCAAAGCCAGATGGCTCGATTCGCATTTGCGGTAACTTCATACTGGCTACTAATCAGACGACGACTACGGGGCACTACCTTATTCCACCTATAGGTAACCTCTATGCAACCTTGTCGGGTAGGCAAAAGTTCTCCAAACTTGATCTCAAATGCGTCTTCTAAGGAAGGTGCGAGGATCAATACCCAAGGGGGTTGTTTTACTATGCCCGGTTAGTTATCGTGCGGAGTGCATTCAAAGCATAAGACATGTTAGTAAAGAACATTCTTGGAGTGTGCGCATACGTGCATGATATCTTGATCACCGGAAGTATATATTAAGCACATCTGATAATCCTCACTATCGTTTTGGAGTGTCTCCAAGCTAGCGAACTTAAACTCAGCGAATCCAAGTGTGTCTTTTTCTCTGTGAGTGTCGAGTACCTGGGGTTTCACCTGGACAAGCATGGGTTACGTCCGTCACGGGAGCAAATTCAACCCACTCTGGATGCGCAGATACGTCGTAAGATCCATGAACTGCAGTCATTTCTTGGTATAGTGAATCAGTACAGTTACTTTTTGTCAAACTTACTCTTGCATATAAACCTGTCTGGGGCCCGCACATAAGCTGGCGTCTGATTACTTTTGAAGAAACATCTGAGCGTGTCATTCTTTGGTGGTCTGTGACCGATCATCTCCGCCATCTTGCCAATCGTTACGTTAGTACAGCCCAGGATGTGCAATCCGCTGAGTGTGTGTAGTATCTTGGCTTGTGCTGGTAATTCCATCAACCCCATGCTTGGTTTCGCGGGTGGTGGTGGCAAGGCGCGCTTCAAAGCTCCTGATAAATACACGCTTGAGCTGCACCTCAGTGGATTCTTCATTTCCAGTGTTCGTTTCTGGGATGTACACAACCTTGTAATTTTCGGAGACCAGATTAACACTAACATAATTTCACTAACCGAAGCACTGAAAGATCCTCAGTCCGAAGATTTGGATGCCGTTGTTCTAGGAAAAGTTGATCCAACCGTGAACGCAGACGAAGGTGAATACACTATCAATTACATTGCATTTCTGGATTTCCCGGAAGGTGAGACGACGGTGTGGACAGTGTCCCAATGGGAACAATGTGTGATCATTTCCGATTGCACTTGTTTATTTAAGGAAGCTTTAGAATATAAAGGAAGCTTATCTCATTTAGAAAATTTACCACATTACTTTTTCTTCGCTAGACCGCTAACCCTGCGTATATCTAGCACACATATATATGTAGTTCGTTCAAAATTCCATCTAGCGAACAGAAAGTAATGCGGTAAATTTTCTAAATGGGGTAAAGTTCGTTTTTATTCTAAGGGTTCCTTAAATAAACAAGTGCAATCGGAAATGATCACATGTGGTTTCCACTGGGACACTGTCCACACCGTCGTCTCACCTTCCGGGAAATCCAGAAATGCAATGTAATTGATAATGTATTCATCTTCGTCTGCGTTCACGGTTGGACCAACTTTTCCTAGAACAACGGCATCCAAATTTTCGGACTGAGGATCTTTCAGTGCTTCGGTTACTGAAATTATGTTAGTGTTAATCTGGTCTCCGAGAATCCCAGGGTTGAAATACACGTTTGACCTGATAAAAGTCGTGTTGGACTTCTCTGGTCGTCCACTGGATTGTGGGACCGCGAAAAATAACTCAGTTAAAATGAATATTACCAACGTTATCCAGACTAGCGGGAGTTTCCTTAATTTGTATGACAATGTGGCATCAGCTTGTTTGAACTAGCTACGATCGATTTTCTGGTCGAAGCGTAGGTCACTTTTGTTGGACGAGATGCGAGTGTTGGTAAGTAGATTAACGCTATCGTTTGGAAGACGACCGAGTCAGCCTCGTGTACTGCTGAAGTTAGTGGTTTAAGTACCGATGAAAAACCTGTGTGGTGCGGTGCACCTCGTTAAGTATACATTAAGTGTTAACATGAATCGGTAGTTAAGCATGAACAGCTAACTAGAAGAGCAGTGAGCTCTGTGTGTAATCTTTTTCAATCATACGGTGCAGCTAGCCGAGGTAAATACTTGTGCACCGGACCAATGCCGGCATGTCCGCATGGCTGGGAGTAAACGTTTATTTATACATTTCTAAGTTATCACGGTTCTTTGAAATTTGCGCGGTATTCTTGAAAATATTTGGACATGTTTCACACAGAATTTTCGCTCCACAAAATTCAAAATAGCAAGAAGAAACTACATTTTCATAGAATAATCTAAATTCAAACATTTCGCGTCTTCTCATCAACTGTGTACAGACAATCAGTTGAATCAGCATGCTGATCAGAAGGCGCGAATTAGTTGAACAGATTATTCTGTTGAAACATTGTCTTCTCTTACTATTTTGAAGTAATTTGACATGGTCGAAATACTTAGTAACTCAGTTGCTAAAAAGAAGGGTGCGTGTAACGATAGTCCCTTATTTCGTTTTGTCACGCGCGCCACTTCTTGCATCAGAATTGGCATCTGTCGCTAAACTACATGAACTTGATTCATTGGTGCGTATTCAGCGCTGCTCATGCCTGAAGTGCAGATGTCAATCGGACTGTTGCTCAGCTATGGCTTCGTGCTTGGGCACCATGCAGGATTTGCACTAGTGTACTCAAACTTACTGACGTCAAATGTCTGATGATTTGCTGAAATCCGCGCAATCCAAAATGTTTGTTATCCTGCTCATATGCGAGCTTGATACCTTTCTTCTACAGCATTGATAGCGCCTACTTCAATGATCTTTAGTACCCTCAATGTGAAATATTTTCATCCTTAATTCTCTGGATGCAGTATGTCATCATAACTGATAGTCAAACAAGTTAGGTGAACAACCGGAGCTGGTGGAGAATCATTGAGTGGCATGCACCAGTTTGACGCAGCTGAATGTTATATAGCCATCGACCAAACAGTGTGTATATGTCTGGGGCAGCAGCATACCCAATGATCTATGGACAATGTGACCATGAGGCATTGGTTTGCGATGGTCCCAGCCACTGTGCACTATCCCTAGATGTGTCAAAATAGGTGAGCAGCATGTAGATCCTTTGAACAATACAGTTTGGGTCTAAAAGTTTTAATTTTCCGTAAGTTCCCAACCTCTCATTTGAAACATGCCACACAGATATGGGAGCTTCGGTACAAGCACGGTCTTGTCCCACTTCCGATCTCACAGTGAAGGGTGAAAGGAGATATATCTCCAAGCGCTCTTCTCATGTTCACATATACGGAATGCTAGAAAGGCTGACATCTGCATAAAGGACTGTACTATTTGTAACCAAAATAAGTTTATCAGTGTAAACAACCCATTGTGCCCCGTGGTATTTACAGTCGATATAACAGTTAGTGAATGTGTCTTATTAGTATGAAGTAGAATTGACTAATTGCCTTAACGTAACGCTACGGCGAGTATCTTTACCTTCATCTACTTACGACGTTAGCATTCAACCAACTAGCCCCCAACATCGATGTCAATTCATCATTGGAGCAGACAACATCCGCCCGAAGGCACTGAAGGCTGTGGCTAATAAGCTAGCTGAACCACTGTCACAGTTCAAAATTGAACTTGGAGGCTCCGCTGGTGGTTGGGTTGCTACAAGCAACCTCTATTGAGACCTCGGTTCACTTGAGGTGGACCTCGGTCATTCCGATCACAAAGACCGTAAGTAAAATGGGGTGCCAGTGTTGGGGTGAGCAACACTATAATGTTTCCACTGTCACAGTTCTTTCAAAGGTGCTTTGATGAACAACGAGTCCCCACTATATGGAAGTGTGGCATAATAACCCCTATTTTTAAAGGCGGTAGCCGTTCCGATCCTGCAAACTATCGTCCAGTGACTCTCCTCCCTGTGCTCGCGAAGGTGATGGAAGCAGTCGTCGCTGAGGCTTTGATGGACTAT
>CALYDF020009974.1:0-10367 GCA_944474145.2 Dicrocoelium dendriticum
AACCTATAATAATCTTTAACAACAAACCTATTTTTAGTCTGATCCAATGAAGTCTATTAGAATACAATGACACTAACAATGTTGCTACCTTTTCAAGCATATGCCAAGAGATAATTTAATGTGTTAAGAGATGTGTTGACTTAAAACTACATTTATATTTCAAAAGCCAAATATTTATGTTTGAATTTACTTAAAGGTTTTCGTTAAACTGAGAGTAACCACATTTGTAGATTTCTCCATTTTTTTCTTCCGTGAAAATAGTACAAAGATACATACCCAAGCCAAGTCATTTTGCTTCGTGCAAACATGAAAGCGGTTCTCCAGGCTCACATGGCCTCCGTTCATTGATTTTATATGAAATTAGACTACTTTGCGCATAGTTAAAGCCTGCATAAACACAAACCCCAAAAATAAGAATCACACTTTTTATGTAACACTAGGTTTTAGTATTATCTGCCCTGAAACACTTACTTTGCAAGTTGACAAATTTAAGAAGCTTAGGTGCAAGACGCATGACTGCTCTTTGCATCGACATGTCATGGCGAAATATGCTGCATGCCAATAATAAATAGATTTGCTAACCGAAATGCTTAGATTGAACCAACAACTATAGACTCAATATTTTGATTAGTTGGTTATTTTAGACGACATTTTACATAAATGTCATGGGTTATTGTGCAGCGCAACCAAAGTTTAGAGCATGTTCATCATGAACAACCGATTTGCGTCACTCGTTTCAAATCGAGTGGCAGTTACTTGTTTACACAGCGGCGCGATGAGATTTACTTCCGGCAGTTCCACTTGGAATTGTTTGCCTGTATAGTTGAGGTCCTTGACTACGTTCAGTGTGAAGCACCCATCAGTCGAACGTGAATGTATGATCATGTCAGTAATTGTTTCATAGAAAAAGCGATGAGTTATCCAGATAACATTTGTAAATTAAAAATCGGTTAACTACAGCTAATACACACATACTAACTGCAGAAAACGTGCATTCGTAAGTAAAACATACCTTGCTTATAAAAAGACGGCCTGTTATTCAACTTTCAAAATGCGACAACCTCTTACTTAAGTGCTTTACTGTGTTCTTTGGTGGTTAGAAACCGAAAACTGTTGACAAAAATGACAACGGTCGATTTATCTATTTCTTGAATAGCAACGATATTAAATTCGTATTGCTTAGGATTAGCATCAATTCCTAACGCGCAAATGTAAATATTTATGATGTGAATATAATAGCTAGCAAAATGCAAGCGCGCGGGTCCTGTTCAAAGTGATGCATGACATAATTTTCAATATTTTATTTAAATGCGTTTATCTTTAATACGATCAAATATCTGTGTAAATGTAATATACAAAACGGCTAATTCATGTACCGATGACCAAAAACACAATTTACGCGTACAAAAGAGCTACGCTTGCTTTAAAATATAAATTTTATGTTGCTTTTTGGTATAAAGATTTTGGCAAAAATATTATTCGCTAATGTACATTGTTAGGGCATTATAAAAGACATTTACGGTGACCTAAAGATTATATTTTACGTTGCTTTTCAGTAATGCAGTTAAAACTAATAATTCTAAGCCCACAACAGCAAATCTAGTACATATATTCACAGGTTACAAGCAGGTATTCGAATTCACATATTGTCTGACAAAATTTAATCATCTGAAAAATGCTTTCATTGGGTTGTTTGCAAGTAATACACCTCATAATTGATAACTTTAATTATATTGCTGTTTGCAAAATAGAAGAAACTGGCCAGCTACTTTATCCATGACGTGTGTTTTCCTACGTAATTGTGCAAGTTGCGCAACACAACCCACATATTCAGTATTCCCTTACGTAAAAATGTTTTATTTATATAATTACGGTAGCTATTAAGGGTTTCAGTGATAAGCCAACTGCATTCAGATTGCTATTACCAAACCCATAGGTAAATATATTTCATCTGCTTAAATAATGTGAAATAGCAATATTTTGCGCGTGCTACCTTGCAACCTTAGCACACAGTTAACAAAAGTGGTACTTAATAAAAATATAAAAGAGTGCTGTTTGAATTTATATGACAAAATTAGTATGGCACTGATTGCTTTATCAACTACAGAATAGAGAAACAGCTACATCATCCTTTAGGTAGTAAACTAACATTCATATTCATAAAAAATTGGAAAACTGTTACTTATTTGCTGGATTTGCTTTGGTTATGTAAACATTGTTTTTGATACAAGGAGATTTTTAACGTTCTATATGTTATGCAACTGTGGGTTTAGAACATCAAAGACTGCATTAGATGATTCAGGTCTTTAGATTAAACGCCTGACTTACAATTTTTTCATTGTTATATACAACATTTTGAAATAAAATTCAGTTCCGCATTAATAGTCTAATAATCCACTAAAATAATCAACGGAACGTTTTTGAGAATTTCGGCGACACTTTCTCCGCTGTTACTGACAACCACAACATATCCCTTACTAAAGCTGAAATAATTTGTCATTTGTTCAACTTAGCCAAAATATTGAGGAAATTTCGTCTTCGTTGTCAATGAAACTAGGTAAATCTTGTCCACAGATCAAGAATGGTTCTTTTTCCCGATAGTTTTGTCGCAAAAACATGAAAAATTATTGAACTGTTCAGTTATCTAACCTAAATTTGCAGTCACTCTTAGTAACATTGATGACTACTGAGCATTTATGCAAATGAATCAACCTAAAGTGACTACTCATAATTATTTGCAGATATTATTTTTTAAATATCTCGATTTATGCACTTGATCTAAACCACCACTTTCAGTGTTTGACAACTGGTTCATCCCAAGCTAATTAGGAAGCTTAAGAAAATTGCTGTGGCAAACGTTTTGAAAAAAGTACTTGTCCCATAATTTTAAAATATCTTCCGAGTCCCGTATCAATTTGCCCGTACACTTCAATACTAAATTGAATTATTGGTTGCATGATTGTTATTACTGTGGAGATACAAATGATTTTACTACACGTCATTTCAAATGCAGTACTTTAATAGTTGGCGTCAGTATAGCAGAAAATAACTGAGTGCCACATTATTTATATATTATGGTGCTAAATGAAATTTCCGCGCAATTACTGCTAAATGATCTTTGTCTTTTTCGGTCTTCCATTATTTAGCAAACATGAAGCATTATCAGTAGCATATTTTTAAATCTGCGTTGCAGTCTGACTAAAAGAAACTTAAACATCCAGTGTAAAATAAATTTGAGCAACTGCAGCATACAACATGTATTTCATCAGCATTCTTCAGTTCTAAACCCAATAATGCAACATTCACTAAACTAGATTTATTAACATAGCACTTTTGCTAGCTAAGTACTTAGTTAACAGACTGAATTAGTATTTTCGGATAGCAAATATTCCAGCCAATGAAAATTTTATGACGTTGGTGTCCTACACATTTAGGCTCTAGTGCCTGGTTTAAAAAACTTTACCTTCTGCTTCCTACAATTAAGCTATCCAAGATTGTGTGATGCAAATATGAACAGTCATGCGCTTTACTTATTAAATAAATAATTACTACTAAAAATAAATAGGAATTATTGACCGTAACTGCAACATCCTATCTTGGGAAAGTCGCGGTGAATAGTGCTACCTGCAGTTGATATTCAAGGTGAGCTATATGATTGAAAACCATGTTTGCTTATCATGAGTTTCAATACATTTAAATTATTAGGCGATTTAAGTAGTATCTTCCTGTTGGTATTTCTCATTGGGTATATCTGGTTATATTTCTGGAAATCTATTAACAGTGCGTAAATTTATGCTCTGTACAGAATCATTATTTAAAAGCCTAGTTTATCCACCTATCTATCTATATCTCTCCTTGGTTTGATTTTTATCCTATTGGTTATTCACTTAGTCAAGTTAATTGACTAATGGGTTTACTACACTAAGCGGGTTTAAAAAATGCGTAATTGCTAAAGCGCAATAATTTTGGTACGGGCCTCTTACCTACCCACATTTAATCTAATAACCATAGACTGCAGACAATTGCATCCGTGGTTATTTATCGCAAAGCTGGTTATAGAGTGGATGGTTAGCGTATATTATCATTAATCGTTCTTCAGTGAACAGGTCTTTAAAATGCAGGTACCTACATTCTTACTGCAACAACGTTACGGAATTGACTCATGCTGTTTTAATGTGTTAGTTTAGAGAGTGATAAAAAGGCAAGCTATTGATGTCCTACTGATTGCTTTTGTACTTGTTTATATGTGCTCTAGGAAGATAGTTCATTCTCATGTAATCATTTTGAGAAATCGTATTGGTGCTTGCAGAAACTTTATGCAATAAACCTACGAAATTCAAGGCCCATTGGCTGCGGGCTAAACAACGAGTGCAAACGGTGTAGTCCATTAAATATAACAATGTGCAGGCTTGCTGAACATCTTGTTTTAGTGTAGCCGTATAGTCAAAATTATCAAGAAGCCTTAAAAATAACATTTTAGCTAACTTAATGTACTTATCCTTTTTAGTCCTCCTTATACTCTTATGTATATTATGGTTGCTGTTGCTATGGATCGGAAGATTTTTCATACAAATGTTGTCAATTTGTTTACAGTCGTGTTTCAGTAATCCCGTAATATATTTTTTTAGGGTACTTAGTGTTTGAGGCAGATATTTGTTAACTTCCAAAACATGTGGCATCGGATATAAATTAAACGAAACACTTTCAATTTATAATTTTCCAATTCGCTGTCGGCTTGACGAGAGACCGGGCCATCTGTGAAAACCTTTACTTAAGACATGTATACTAAAAGACACACACTAAAGCTTAAAATTTCTCGGATTTTGGATCGGAATAAATGCTTTGGCTAATAATTACAGGAAGGAAAAACAGGAACGCTGTATCGTGAACGAAGATATTTGTTGAATAGAAGAACATATTCTTTCCTAATTGATAGTATTTGTTCGACTTGCGTGTAGCAATTACGAATATACCCATAAAACTGAAAGTATATCGCATTTCTGGTGGTATAAAAATTATCCAGAATTGCTGAGTGATATGCAGCGTGTATGATAGCAGTGCTTAATAACATTACATATTTGTCAATATCGCACACGTTGCGTCGTATCTAAGTAACCAGGCTTTGTTTCACATCATGCAATAGGCTTTAGTAATAATTTTAGACTTATGAGTAAGAAAAAAATGCTAGTTAAAAATTGGTTTAAAATCGTCTTCATTGCGCCATTTAGCAAATCTTTTAAGCCTATGTAATCATAGTTGAAATTATGGCAAACATGGCAGCCAAACGCTGAGTTAATGCTGCTTTTTTATATTAGTTTTAATATTTGGTCTATTTTGAGGGTTTAAATCAAAATTTACTTACAAGAATTAGTGTGAAAAGTCGCAACTAATAAGCCGTGCAGGAATATATTCCAGTGACCATAAGAGTTTCATACTAGGGAAAATATAAATTAATTTTGCCAGCAAATGATCTGTTCCGAGCGGAGATGCTGACCAAATTAACGCTGAAACTTCTTCAGCTCACTTTTCTTCTTCCAAAGATAACGCTTATTGTCGAAAATACTGACATATGCATTGCCAATTAAGGCGAGGGTATAAAACCATCACTAAAGGTGAAGGCTAAGCAGAGATGCTTAAAACATATGTCCCTGGAAGATCGTGCACAGCAGTTTTCAGCAGATTATAAAAAGATACGAAAAGGAAGCATTATAACAATACGTACCTTTGATTCGTGTACAGTAGGTCTTATGATCCCACTGTCATTCATGTTGTGCTATAAATAATTGGAAACTACCGTTTCCAGTAAGTACTCTTTAATGTGAGTATTTAACACCAGCAAGAAAATATTGGATGAATATTTGGACATCCGAATCAAGTGCATTATTTTCCAGGATCCTTAATAAGAGCATATACGAGGCTAGGGAAGATAAAATACTACCCAATCCGTACTGACATGCTTTGCACACTCTTGCAGCAAATATTCCTTTGCACTTCCAAAAATGATGTCCGGTCCATTGATTACGCTTGCAGATTTGATAAACTTCCAATCTGATCCTTGTTACTTTATATAACCATGATGTGCATGGTTGGTATTTGTAAAAATACCACACTGCCAACAAAATGATAGGCAACGGAAAACTGACTGCAATTTACAATGGCTTATTTCTTCAAGATGAATAATAATTCATTATCCACCAAATAGTAACCTCTGCCCTAACATTTTCAAATAAGAAGACCGCATTGCTATTTTGTGCATAGTTTTCGCCCATCTATAAATCAATAGTCTTCTAAAAAATTAAAACCAGAGACATTCTTTATATCTGGATGTCGTTCTAAAATGTGAACAATGTGAATGTGTTTGTACAAACATCTACCTAAATGACATGTTCTAGGCTACTGTGGCATTTTGTTGCCGCTTCACTCACAACACAAAAACTTAAATTTAAAAAGTTAAACGGACGTAATGAACAGGGTAATTTGGCTAAGTATCTGCAGACAAGCTGCAATAATCTTGGTCATAGCCATTGGTTAACGAATATCATAATGACACCAAAACTTACAGTGGACATTTCATGTTGGTATACTGTAAATGGTGTTACAGAAGCGACAACAAAATAAACTTTGTTAGTAAGTAAATTTGTACGTCTCTTACGTAACAAGCGCGCTAGTTTTGTGATAAATCTGCTTTCTGATGCATGATTCATTTGTTGATTACTTGTGTATTTGTGAAATGCCACAACCTGAGCATCCACCATATACATAATCGACTGTCCGTTGCTTTAATAAATGTTTGGTTTTCCTCAAATTCGCCTTTTTCATTAACGCAATTGCAACGAATAATAAGTATATTACATTATGCTATCGTCATTTTGACTATACATTTGGAATTAGGTACGCATTGCTGTCTTTAGGAAATCTGTTTAGCCTGACATATATTTCACTAAATGAATACCATAATTTTGTACAGATGTCCTACATTGTGTATAATACGTAAAAATAATTATGAGTAGAATAATTTAACCGGCATATTCAGTCAAAGTCAAAATAATGCATGTTACCAAAGGTGAATTGTATAGGTCGATATTCTTCACATATATACTCAACCAGACAGCGGCCACACGAAAGGAAAAGCATTGTTTGCGCATTTCATCTTTCGGGAATCACCAGCAATGCGCAATCCATCAAACCCCTGGTAGGGCTCGAACCCGCAACTCGAATGCTGCCAGTCTGTGGTTGAGACCACTGATCTACGGGGGACGGCAACGATCATCGTGAAAAGTTACTAGATGTGATATAGTGCCGCTCACTATCCACTGACTTACACGTTAGTGCCATGCAGACGACAGTGTAGCGCCCTCAACAAGCGACAAATTAACAAAATTAAGCCGCTAATTAAATTATGGCGTCGTAAGCTGTTTGGTCTGCGTACTGATTAGAGAAGAGTAGTAGGGAGATTTGAAATGTACAGATCGAAATTCGTCACATCTAGACTCACTCAGACAGCCGCCACACGACCGAAAAAGCACTGTTCGCGCGGTTCATCATTTCGGGAATCATCAGCAATGCGCATTCCATCGGACCCCTGGTAGGGCTCGAATCCGTAACTTGAATGTTGCCAGTCCGTGGTTGAGACCACTGAGCTACGGGAGACGGCAACGACTATCGCGAATAAATTACTAGATGTGATAGCGTGCCGCTCAATATGCACTGACTTTCACGTGACTGCCATGCAGACGACAGGGTAGCGCCCTCACCAAGCTAAGAGCTTATCAAAATTAAGCCACCAATTCACATATGGCATTGTTAGCAGTTTGGTCTGCGTACTGGTTACAGAAGAGTAGTAGGGGGAGTTGAATGGTAAAGGTGGAAATTCGTCACATGTGATCTCAGTCAGGCAGGATGAAACGCGCGCACAATGCTTTTCCGGTCGTGTGGCGGCTGTCTGAGTGAGTCTAGACGTGTCGAATTCCCACCTTTACCATTCAGCTCCCCCTACTACTCTTCTCTAACCAGTACGCAGACCAAACAGCTTACGACGCCATAAGTAAATTGGCGGCTTAATTTTGTTAATTCGTCGCTTGGTGAGGGCGCTACCCTGTCGTCTGCATGGCAGTAACGCGTAAGTCATTGGAGGGTGTGAGCGGCGCTATATCACATCTAGTAACTTTTCACGATGTTCGTTGCCGTCCCCCGTAGATCAGTGTTTGCAACCATGGACTGGCAACATTCGAGTTGCGGGGTCGAGCCCTACCAGGGGTCCATTGTTTTGCGCATTGCTGGTGTTTCCCGAAAGGATGAAACGCACGTACAGTGTTTTTCTCTACGTGCGGCGGCTGTCTGATTGAGTCTAGATGTGACGAATCTTAACCTACACCATTCAACTCCCCCTACTACTCTTTAGAAATGTGAATTTTTGTGTCACAATTTACAACGGTACGATTTAGCCGCAAACGTAACTTAGAAGTAAATAGTGGTAGTTCAACACAGGCATATTTTGTGTCGATATATCATGCAAATATATACTTTGTTGACGGACTGGCAATTCAGCTAACTTATAAGTAGGTTTCAGGACAAAACCTTACAAATCGCAGTTTTTCTACCTCAATTTACCTGTCCTCCATTTGTAGGTTATTCGTAACCACAAGTTAAATTTTCTAAGTCGGAATTGCAGTATTTTCAATGTGACTTTTACAAAATTTAGTAGCGCATATGGTAAATAGTTTATGACCAACCGAAAACGGATCTTTAGATCTGATTTTACAACCAATTTAACAAGGTAGATGAAATTTTTCCACTGAATTAACACTTTGTAAACATTAAGGGCTGGTAAGTTATGCCTTTTGTAATACCAGCCTTGTCTTAGATTTTAAAAAGCAATCCCATTTTTGGCCTCGGTTGATCTTGTAGTCACCTTGTACCATTCTGTTACTTGGAACTGTAACCAAAGTGGTAAATTTCGGTGTTGCTATATCCAACTAGTGCAATCCATAAGACATTTTGACTTGGTTTGAAATCATCAGTTAGACTAGTCTGAATTTGTTCTAGGTCTCGACCAATTATGCCTAGCAAATAACATCCTGATCTATAGACAACTAAACTGTGCAAGCTCAACTTGATAGAACGGTTATAATTTGTTTGTCAAGTGCTTGCGTACCATTGTCATTGCCATTGTTTGCGGCACGCAATTGTAATTTTGAATTCGGTTACTTCGTAGTCAGTATGCACCAATTCGATCACTTGACCATGAACGAAGAGGAGGATTTTCGTATTATCTCTTTAATTCCTGCGATACACGATTAGTTTCCTCTTAGTTTGGCATCAGCATGTAGATATTCCCCGAATGTTTAACTAATAAGTAGAGTTGCAAATAGTGTGTAATTAACATGGTATTTCGCAGTCAAATATTGAAGGTTTGGGTAATTAGAGTCCTAACTATGTTTGAATCTTAACGTCAAAGTATATATAATTAATGGCTTGAAAAATGCTGGTTTTACATCTTTCAGTATGAAGCAAGTTGCAGGATGAAATGGATAAAAGATAAAATTTTATAAGGTTTGGCTAACCCGCAACTATTTGGAATATCTGATATTATTTATTGGGAAGATTATAGAACACTTAAGCGCAACTTCATAGCGTGTTACAAAAAGCAAAATAACTTGTTGTGCAATCATGTTCACGCGAGCATCAATTTAATCACATCCTGAGGGGTTACTTGCAGGCGCTATCAGTGACTATCTTATTGGTCATGGGACACTAATTAATGGGACTCCCTGGATGTATGAACAGGGTTAGATGTATGCGTTTATCGGGGCGAGTATGCTCCCGAGTAGGTTTAAAAACTGCTGTTAACGGAAGACAGACAGGGATGAGTGTGTCAGTGTTAGGTGTCACCAAGTATACTGCTGAGTTTTGCTGGTCAACCTAGGATGTGGTGTTTGCACGTTCTCCGTCAACACGACTTTAACAGATCTTTTGTCATAAAGCGTTGACGTTGGTTCTTATTCTGACGCAGCCGGTAGTCCGTGTGCCTGTGACAAATTTCCAACGCTCGCCTAGCAACCGAAACCTATCGAGCGCATAATATGTGCTGTGTCTAAGGTACACAGTACCATTGGCATATTAAGTCTTCAGGTTAGCGTTGGTTCTAGTCGAAACAATGTGCCGCTGGGATAATAATAATAAGCATGATGATTATTATTATTATTAAAAATAATGGGCACGTTTCTCCTAAAATGAAAAGCCGTGGCAAGACCTGGTACAAATGATGTCATGCTATTTCCATGGCAATATCGCAGAATTTCTTATCTTTGTCTGCATTTCTGGCGAGCTATTTGCTCCATATGCTTTCTAATGCAGTCGTAGGAGGC
>CALYDF020009975.1:0-10372 GCA_944474145.2 Dicrocoelium dendriticum
TCATATGCACAAGCATCCGCCACTTGCGACATCTTCTGGAACGAATCCAGTTCGTTGTGTTTACGGAGCACAGGTCATTGACATTCGCTTTACAAACTAAGCCAGATAAGCACTCACTTGGCGAAGTACATCAGCGAAACTTCATTTCATAGTACACCCATATTCTTGGAAGAGATAATATTGTCACTGATACACTGTTACGCCCGAAAGATGCTTTGATGAACGCGTCTGCCATCGATCTAGAACGCATGGCACAACCGCAAAAAGGCGGACCGGTCTGAGCAACGGTGCGCCGGTGGTGGACTTTAGCGTCTACTTATAGCAAACTGAATAGACATTTGATTGTGAAAGGGCTAGTTGCATAGAAGTAGACTTAACGCTAAGGCCCTGCGTCACGCTGTGTGATTAAGTGATCTCAGCTTGCTAGGAGGAGTGAGCTGGCTTAAGCTGTGTAAGTGATAATTATAACAGTGAACAATGATTTATAACGGGTAAAAATGACGGGTAAAATGACATGTCCCGTAGGGTGTTTAGCGTGACAAAAGAAGACAGCGAAGGGGTAATGGAGTCGTCAGTTCGGGTGTCTACAGATGTAATTGCACTGTCGTGTAAAGGGAGTTTGAAATGAGGATGTACGCACACAAAGCAACAGGGGAGTGATTATTGTTCACATCATAGCCAAGAAAAATTAAAAAAACGATAGCAAGGACAACGCTTACTCATGTGCAACTGTCTTGGGTCGACAGGATACTGAAATCCAGTTTCTATAGTAGTAGCGTTTATCAAATTGTGTGCAAGGCGTTTGGGGTGACTCATTCTTGAGTAGGGTTATGGCACTATCCCCTGTCTGTTGTGCATTAGTGCCAGCATCTGTTGGTCATGAGCTATAGCACGTAGTGTAAATGTGACAGGGTATCGTCAAGGCGTTTTTTGAAAAGGGATAGGGTGGGTGCATTAATTACATGTTCCGGGAGGGCGTTCCAAGGCTGTGACACTCGAAGGGAGAAATAGTTTCTCCGAAATTCCAGGCGGCTGTACTGCGTGACCAGCTTAAACGGATGACCTCTTAGCGAAGTGTTTTGACTGAGTATTAGAAGGGAATGGCATGGGTGGTTGGAGTTTCTCAGGATCTGGTACACCATTATGTGATCGCCCCTTAGTTATGAGATCGCCGCTTAGTGAGGTGAGGATTCACGCCCCTATACAGCAAAGCTTAAAAGCGATTCACGAAATAGAGATTATGTAGACACCGAGCGAAACAAGAAAGTCGTGTTGTGTCCCACAATGTGTTTTGTAGTCCTGGCTCTTTACGAGAGAAGCGCCATTTCAGATGAAGTAGTAAGAAACTAGTTGTGGGACTGAATGACAGACTATAGCGCAAAGAATAAGCATTTCGTGGTGATAAAGCCATGTAAACATCGGTAGATACGAAGCCGACGAGATGCGTCTCACTGGGAGATTAGGTCGTCCCAGGTTGGTGGCTAATGAGATCTAAGCGCGCTGAATCAAGGAAAACATGAGCTGTACTTTCAAGGCACTTCACAGAATAGCAACAGAACAATCCATGCAGAAAAGCAAAAGTTAACATTAATGCAAACGAGACAGACACGCTGGATCAAGCGATTTGGCTCAGGTAATCTGGCTTTTTGTGAGCGAGGAGCTATTTCAGAGGGAATGGTATTAGGTTAAAAGTGTGACAGACTGAGACGCTCTCACTATATCGCCGCCCCCGCTCCTTGGCCGTCTGACGCAAAGCAAAATTGGCGCAGAATGGGGAGGAAGTTTTTCCGAACCGATGCGCCGTCAACTGGAGTTGCATCACCTCCGAACCGATCACCTTGTCCGTTCACCAAAGAAATCGTAGCGCACTCCTATGATTTTCTGGCACATTCACTTGCGTAAACATGCGTAAACATGTGTCGAAATGGCAAAACTTTCTGTCTTGAACCTCACCAGTATTCCAGCTAAGTTCGCCGTGGTGTCCGGCCCATGCAACAGTTGGCAATGAAGAGATAACCCTTTATACTTTGCTGCACAGTCAAAAACTATTCGGATTTTTCTGGCTTCTTTGGATTAATAACAGCCTGATGGGGCAAACAGCATTTCGGTTTATAATCAGGTTGTAGATGCTCGTTTGATACCATGACGGCGTGCCGCTTTTCAATATTTATCTCCAATGCGGTAGTGTAGCTTTCACACAAGGTTGGATCATTTAATAAAATTTGTAGAAAGTAGAAGTCACGATTAAAATTCATGCACGATAATATGCCTCGACGGGGAGTCGAACCCCGGTCCACGAATTTCCGGTGCGCTGCTCTACCATCTGAGCTACCGAGGGCTGACGATTAGGTGCGCAAACTTTAACACATGACTTCTGTTTGGTGCGCGACGTATTGCCAATGGGCTCACAGTACCTGTCCTGATGTTGCAGATTGGCTCACTCACACGTCACTTCCCCATGGACCGAAGTACCTGTCCTTCAAATGTCCAAGGGGCGATGGTAGATTAATGTTATTGTGCGTGAATTTTAATCGTGACTTCTACTTTCTACAAACTTTACCCTATTCATTTAATAAAAGCCGACTCAAAGAATGCGATCCAGGAAGTGCTGACAGACACTTACTAGGAACTTCCACTTCTTGCTTCCTCCACGGAAGAGCTATTTTGGAACGCCCTTTCACGAGCCGCACTGAGTTCTCAACAATCGACATTGTTGTCCTCTCCTCTGTGGAAAGGGAGCGGTTGCTGGAACCGGCACCTTCGAATCCATCGTCGTATAGCAGTCTAATTTGGGACTCCAGTGAGAGTTTGTCCAGTTGCGCACAACGTACGGAGAAGCAGTGCTGACTGTCCTTGCTCACAGGCCCAAACAATATCCAACAGAGTGGTGTTTTAGCAGCGAAGGGACTCCGCCGGCCACGGGTACGGCGTTCAAGCTACCACTGCGCTTCTGGTACATTCGCTACTATCAATATAGGGACTCTGGTATCTGTCAACACATCACAATGGACGTCAGCTAAGTGTGACCAGGGCCGCGCCAGTCGAACATTAACGCCTTATACCGGACGTAACGGTAGGTGTTTCAGGCAATAAGTGCCTTCTACACTCATAGACTCTGTGCATCTCAAGGTTGACAATCGGAAATTGGCCAGGCCTGCTTTTACAGAACTAAGACCACTCACCATTTGCATCGTCAGTGATGTAGGATTAACTATTACGCCCACCTCTTTTAACAGGTATTCGTATACAAAAGCCATATCCGAACCATTATCAAGCAAAGCCTACGTTGACACTGACCGAAACGACCCATCCAAACGTATGGGTATATCGCCCAAAGCAACTCTGCCGGGAGAGGTGGCCTCGGCATTACAACAACTTGGACGCTTCTGAGGGGTAGTAGGGGTTTTCGCGCGATGCAGCAACGAATGCTGTTTTCCTTTACTCGTATATACGCAGCATCCTTGTCTGTTTCGACAGCTGGCAGTTCGCTGACCCGTCTCTGAACAATTGCAGCATCCATATTTTGCTCGGATAATCGCCAAACGACTTGGAACATCCACAGATAAGAATTTCGTGCATAATGCTACACCGTGTTCTCCGTCACAAGCTATGCAAACCGTTCCCTTGGTGCTCTCTGAAACAGTGTAAAGGGAACAGTTGCGATTTTGTCCCTTGCTAGTTAACCGTGTCGGTTGTGTGGCAATCTGGTTTCGAGATACACTGGATCTTTCTATCTGGACGAATCTACTCGAGCCATTCTTGCCTCAGTAGCAACAAAATCGGCCAAATCTCTATAGCTGACGCCCCGTCGTTCTTGATCAAAAGCATCGGCCACCCTTGCCCATCGAGTCTGCAGAGCGCTGGACAAGATCCAAACCACCCGTTCGGTGGTGTCTAGGGAGTTTAAATCAGCTATGAAATTCATTTAGGATAAGATCACAAAACGGTTCTCCATTTTTAACCATAATCTCGATGATGCATCCAAATCATCCTTAATGGTTTCCAACCGGTAAGCAAGTTATGGATCAAAGTCCGTGCGACTACGTGACTTTGGCCAAAAATGATCTCGCAGAATGCAACATACTATGTCGTATGCCTGCTCGGGCGACAGTATCGTTCACTCCAAAATCGCTTCTTTGGCACGGCCTCTACACTAATGGACAACATAGAACAAACACTGTCTATTATCACGTACGCGGTTCTCAACAAAATACTCGAGTCGTTTAATAAATCTCTAATAGGTCGCGGGATTACCATCAAAAACTCTAACTCAACTCTCGGCAAGTCTAAGGATGGATAACAAGCTCCCATTAAAGGAGGGGAAGACGATATTAGGAGAATTGTAGGAAGTGCAGTATTTTGACAATCTTTCAAAAACTGACTCATTCTCCTTCTTGTCATCAGAAACATGACTTGGGTTGGCATGATGTTCCTGATTACCTGTTTCCTCTTCCTTTTCTAACTGCAACTTAGCCAACTCCAACTCAGTTCCCGCTTGTGACTTCCTAAGTTCCACCAATTTTCAAGCAGTGCTTGCCCTACACGAAAACCGAGTCTGATTACTCTTACGGCTAACATGCGATCCAACACAAGAAACCTTGTCATCAACCGGTAAATCATCGACTTCCCGTGATCCGATCAGGGCTTTGTCCACTTTCGCAATTAGAACGCTTCTCGTCCGCATTGTAACTTAAAAGGAGACAAAATCGATGGAGAAACAGTAGAACACTGGTCTTCTGGCAAGAAATCGTTCATGAATGAGCGTCAAACCAATTACTGTTGAACACTGGAAATGTCAAAAACGTTTAGGATAGTCTAACGACATAGAAGTATAGCGTGTAAAGGTTCAGGTGAATTTGACGATATGCGAAAACCCATTATCTGTCTTAATTGGTAGATATTCAGACTGGTTCATGCTGCTGAAGTCGGTTGTGTGGCTTATACGTGTCAAGGTGTTTTTAAGGAGCCGTATTAAAGATAGTGGTGACATACCCAAAGGGCTACTCACCATCAAAGAACTTAATAGGGCAGAGCGCGATGCTGTTCGCATCGCACAAGGTGAGTTATTTGTCACGGCATTAAAGCGTCTCGAAAGAATTAAGGTTGCAACTATTTTGGGTGAAGTACGGTAGGGGCCCTGTCTCATCTTTGCCCTATTCTGAAAGATGATTTGCACTGTCTCGGAGAGCGGTTGGCGTACTCTGAGTTTGAGACGTGCTTCAAGTTCCCGGTAATATTGCCTCCTAAACATGCAGTAACAGAACTCTTGATACGATTTTTGGAAGGTCATTCGGTAGCTTCGTAAATGTTGACCAGCCTGCGTCGCCAATATTGGATAGTACGAGGAAGGATGGCAGTGAAACGTTTGATAGGAAATCGCTGGACGTGCCAAAGACAGCTGGCTAATCCTAACTAACTGTTGATGGCACCATTACCATTAGCTCAAGTGGGACAAGGTTGACACCCATTTAAGTCCGTCGGGGTTGATTACTTCGGATCCTTCACTGCTAAACATGGGAGAAACCAGGAGAGGATATGCGGATGTCTTTTACATGTCTACAAACACGGGCAGTGCACATCGAACTCTCTCACACATTGAATACCGTCGTTTTTATTATGGCCTTGATGTGTTTTGCCTCACTCAGAGGAATCCATGTGGAAATATTCAGCGATAATGTGGGCAATTTCGTAGGTGCAGTTGCTGAGCTGCATTCCGCTTTGAAGGAACAGTCGCAAAGGTGAATCAATGACAAAATTCTGAGTCTCGGATTGCAATGGCATTTCACTCCGTTAATTGCCTGTCATGGTGGTGGCATTTGGGAGCGCCCAATAAGGTCAGTCAGAAGAGTACTTTTGTTAAATCGCCGAAATGCAAAAAATTAATGATGAGTCTTTGGGCACCTTGTTTGTCGAAGCAGAACGTATTGTTAACAGTAGACCACTGGTTCCTCTGACTTCAGAATCAAGCGACCGGCCAGCCCTCACGCTCAATGATTTGTTGATAATGCAACGCCACGCAGTAGTTCTCGTTACAAGCCCTTTATCGGAAAGCTACGATGGTTGCTCGCGCCAGGTAAATTATTTGACTGAGTTGTTTTGGAATGGGGAGATCAGGGAGTATTTAGCGCTGCTACATGCCAGACAAAGGTGGTTGCGTCCTAGTCGAAATTTCAAGCCTCCTCATGTGGTTTTGATTACATCTGAAACGGTCGTTAAGAGGAAAATGTCCGCTAGGGATCATTGCGTGTTATGTGACATCAGCGGATGGTCTGATGAGGACAGTAGTGATCAGGAGGAAAGAAGGGCTGCTTGAAAGAGATATACGCAAGAGGAGTTCTGAGAGGTTTGCAAACAATCGGCTGGTATAGTAGTTTGGTAACGTTTTGTTCTCAACACAAGAGCTTCGTCACACCAGGTGAATCGGTGTGCAATTGGGGTGGGATGTTATAGCGAACAGGGGCGATAACCGCGTTCCCTGTCAGTGTGTCTTAACAAGTATTACTTCGTTTTTCAGTCGAAGCTTCACAGTCAGGAACAAGGTTTCACCATGGGATCTCAAATATCCCCTGTATTAGAGAACCTGTGTATGGAAGACGTCGAGAACTGGGCGTTAACTAACACCATTAACTCACCAAAGTTTGATGGCGTTATGTAGACGACACCTTTGTACTTGTTAAACGGGATAAGAAGGACGGGTTGCTTAAACTCCATTGATGAGAGAATATAGTTTACTATCGAGTTGGAATCTTGTAGCGGTACAATACCATTTCTTGACTGCCTGGTTCACAGGAATGGAAAAAATTTAAAGACGACAATATATCGCAAGCCAACGGATACTGACGGTCTACCCCACTACACTTCTGGTCCTCCGAAACTGGTTTACGCTTGGCTAGCCTCAGAGCTCTTCTACAGGACACAAACCTTGTGCGGGATGGATGAGGACAAAAAGGCCGCACTGATAGTGGCAGTGAGCAAACTATTAGAAAATGGTTACCCACGGCGGCTAGTTAAACGTCAATTGCATAAAGCGCTACACCGGCCGTCAAGGCACGCAACTGAGTGGATAGGGATGGTCTGAATTCCTTACTAGGAAGGGACTTCGGAGGCAATTCAGAGGGCACTCAACAAGGAAAATAGAAGGGTGATATTTCAGCGAGGTCGAACATAACTTTCGGAGCTGGTACACCTGTGGGAAAACCTTCCCAGTGATAGGGAGACTAACTGTGTTTATAAAATTAAATGCAAGGACTGTGCACATGTGTACATAGGCCAAACAGCGAGATAATTGCGCACACGGATTTCGACGCACAGGAGGCTTATTTCAAGATCATCAAGAAACGAGTTTGGATACTAGGTAATAGTAAGAGACTCTGCCATGGCTGTGCATGCATTAGTCACGGGTCACCAGATAGACCTCGAAAAAGTAGTCATTAGGAGGGGTATACGAACCACGCCGTAGCGGTTGATTGCCAACGCGATGGCAGTTGCCAAATCTGAATGGAGAGGGAAGAACTCTCTAATGCGTGGCGGGCGGTCTTAAGCCGGCCAGCCTGACGAGCATCGGTGCGTGGATCAAATTGAAAGGTGCACACCGACTCCTATTGTCAACACTATGGGGTTATCTGTCAATGTCATGACGAACAAATGAACAGCTAGATTATTCCCATTGTGATTGAACCACCTGAGGTAACATCACGAACTGTTAATGTAATGACACCATGGCTCAGTTCTCGGGTAACGCAGTTATTTCCCCTGTTTGCTATAAAATCCTACCCCAACTGTTTCACCTGGTCTGACAAAGCCCTTGTGTCGAGAGCAAAATGTTACCAAACTACGATACCAAACGATTGTTACCAAACCTCTGAACTAAAAACTATTCGGTCGGTTCCAAGTTTCTTCCAAGAATTTGATACGCAAGGTTGGTTTTTTGGAGGGGTCGGTGTAAACCAATGCAAGACAGCAAAGTTATTTTTAACATTTGGAAAATCCGGACAGCCCTTACGCGGGGTGGTGTAACGTACACTTGTCCCATGGCAACCGTCTTTGCCTGATTCAAGTTTACTCCGCCAATATCCGCATTTCTCTCCTCAGGTTGAGTTCTTAGTTACTCTTACTTACTGTCTTTCCTCGAACACTCCGATTCCCACGCCTGAGTTGCCCTCCGCTTTTTGTCACTTCCTGTGTGTATCCACCTTAACAGTTAGACAGTATCCCTTTTCTTTATGGCCACCTTTGTTTTGTCCCACCGCCGTTTACACTCACGCTAACCTCACAAGGCCACTCCATACCGTGATTCTGCGCTGTGTGCGACTGACCGATCACATAATGCTCCGTTGACCTTGTGCTCAGTCTAGGAAAGACTACGTCTGTTTGAACAATTGGTCGTTTGTCTAGTGATCGTGTATTCTGTCCGCCGGCGTCATGGTAACACGTTAACAGGTAAGAGGCCGATCGGTTTTGCTTCCTGTTATAATTATCCTCATATTCCTCTGCGGTACTCTTCCTTCCCTCTTCCGTGCTTCCTTAACTGCTTCCTTTGCATCGGCCTCTTACTAGGTGGCTCGAGCATTCAGCCGTCTACGAGGTATTTACTTTTGCATTGCAGTTTGTCGCACTACTTGAACACGGAAGAGCTCAGAAACCCGGACCGAAGGAATATTACAATCGGCTCGCGCGGTGTGGTCTTTGGCAGTGACAGTGCATTCTGTTGTATCGCACTGTCACACTATTGTCGGACCGGTTAACTGTTTACCCCTTGGTTTGGGAAACTGTTGAAGTAAGCTGTTATTTTTGTTATTATATTGTTTATTCTAATTAACACCGTCGATAAACATCGTCGGTGGCTTCTGCTTTTTCGGTGGTCGCGTACCATTTCCGGATCCGTCGTACATTTAATCGATCTTGAAAGTCGCGGAGTGGTGTCCTGCGTGTCACTCGACTATCCTAAAGGCTTCTCTGCCGACGACCTGCTGATCCCTACGCCAACTGTAGGAAGCGCAACACAGTTTGTGGAACAAAGCAGAGTGATACTGAGTAGAGCGGGGTTCAGACTATGGAAATAAGTCTGCTACTACCCAGATGCGTACGAAGCGGTCCAGCCCACTGTAGTCGTTGGGTGTGTCAAAACAGTAGAGGATTTATCCGCGTCAGTCAGACGGACTCTGGAGCTGGCGTTGGATTGCAAGGAGGATGTATTGCACTTCCAATTTTCTGCTGACGAGAAGTCAAAAACTAGGAGAAAAATTCTGTCAGTTTTATCCTCAATATTTGGCCCCCTGCGGTTCAAGTTCAAGTGGGACTGGAAAGATAGGATAATCCTGTGAGTGTTCCTTCTTCAGCAGGTCGTTGAAACAGGAGTTAGCACACTTTAAATACATATGATCCTAAAACAATGACCACACCACACCCTGTCCAACCAATTAATGCGCACGTATCCTGCCCTAACAGTCCCTGCTGCGCCGGTTAAGTGAAGTTTTTGGAGGGACTCAAGTTCCCTCCTTGTAGACGGCGTTTCCGTAAAGTTTGGTTGAGAAGCGCCTGGCATAATGTTCCCTTCGTCGTGTAAGCAATTCTGTTTATCATATCGGGGTGTGACCGCTTCTTCTGAACCGGCGTTGCTCGTGTCGTCTAGTTCAAGCGGGCGTTCACCAATGGGAGCCGGTTGTTGGATTGAAACGGTCTCCTCTTTCCCGTCTGATAGTCTGACTTGTGCGTACTTACGGTTATACTCTATAAGTTCCACTACTTCTACAAGAGTAGCAGGCGTTTCTTTCTTAAAGAGACAGTATGGCGGACTCGTTTGGTCGCCATATGTCAGGTTCGTCCCGCCTCAAGAAAAAGCCGGAAAAGCCGGATATATAAGCGAGCTAAACATTTATTGTCGAAACGTACAATCCCGCTCCTGAAAGCACCGCAATATGGTTCTAGCTAGGGTAAAGGTATAGTCGCCGACCGAGACACAGCAAATGCTATTCGAGGCGAAAAATCCAGAAGCGCGCGAATGCGATTCGTCTGAATGACTCAAACACACGTAGTCATCATGCGAACAGTTGTCTATGTACAGAATGATATTATATTTCAATATTATTTTACACAGACAAACAGGACAATCTCCAGGTCACTACATAACCCCTACTAGAAGGGAACCGTTAATGACCTTTCGAAGTACGTGATGACTGTCCATTACGGGTCAGCCTTCTGTGAGACCAGGCCGTGAAGCCTGACGCAGTGGCTGGAGGAGAAACAGGCGATCGGACCCTAGCGGGTTCCCAACTCTGTCCTCTCTTAAGTTGCCGAAAAAAGGGGGAAAACGTTCGCAACCTACGAGCAGTTGTGTTTGACCACGAGTGAGTTTTCTCCGGTTAACAACATT
>CALYDF020009976.1:0-10365 GCA_944474145.2 Dicrocoelium dendriticum
TATATAATCTCAACAGTCTAGTAACTAGACATATAGCCAATAAAAAACGTGGAAATCAGTGGATAGGAGAGTCATCGCGTTATAATCCTCGTGGCATGCTAGTTGAAGATGGGCAACACACTTCAGCTAATATGCCGCAAGAAGAATGGAACATTTTGACAAAAAATAGAACAAAACGTTTTATTTTGTCTTTCCACACGCCGATTTTTCTCTTTTTTGTCATTTTCAAGTTAGTATTAAACATGTGCATCAGTACAATACTGTACACAATTCTTCCACTGATTCCGGTTGCGGGCCATGTCTTCAAGAGTCCTAAGCCATTGGCACTTCTCATCTTTGGGTCCCCATCCTGGAAGACGTACGGATCCAACAGCGGCTAGACATGACGCCAGCGATTTCATGTGCTGTCGCCATGTAGAAGGCTGACCACCCCGCGGTCGCCTCTAGCCAGGTCCTTGACAAGCGAATAGAGCGCGACGCGGTAGACGCTCACGTGCCATGCGTAGAACATGGCCGAGCCATCTTAACTGGCGCAACAAAACCAGTTTGTTGAAGGAAATACTTGCATTCCCCAAGATGCGACGTCGAACATCATTACTATTAACTCGCTGTTGCCACCAAACACGAGCGATCCTCCTTAAGCAACCGTTATCGAATGCAGAAAGACGATGCATGTCTTCCACGCGAATCGGCCAGGAATCGCACCCAAACAACAATACTGAGCGAACTGATGCGCTATACACGCGGCCCTTTAGTGAGAGTGAGACGTCGCGACGACGCCACAAGTACCTCAGCTTGACAAATGCTAATCGAGCTTTAGCGATATGAAGAGAAAGTTCTTTGTTGATAGTGCCGTCAGCGGAAACACAGCTCCCAAGATAGACGAAACTATCTACCTGTTCAAGTTGTGCACCTTGGAGAGTGAGCACGGGAGCAGGTGAAAGCCAATCTTTGAGCAGTAGTTTACACTTCGATGGGGCGAAGCTCGTGCCATACTTAGATGATTCAACCGCCAAACGATCCAGAATGAGTTGCATACCCTGAGGATCGTCAACAAGTAAGGCGATATCATCAGCATAATCTAAGTCGGTCGCGCGTTCACCCGATAGAAGCTCTAGGCCAAAATGTTGGAAACCTTCTAGGGCATTCGACACAACATCTTTGATTGCGAAGTTGAAGAGGAATTGGGACATAGGGCAGCCCTGTCGCACACCGCTATTGACAGCGAATTGCGAGGAAAGCTTGCCATAGACCCTCACTCTGCCGGATGTATGAAGGTAAAGTGCTCGTAAGATGGCGGTATACTTCTCTGGCACCCCTTTCTTTAGTAAGCAACGCCATAAAGCAGGTCGATCAACGGAGTCAAAAGCGGCACGTATGTCTAGGAATGCAATGATAGTGGGCCTGTGATAAATGTGGCGATGTTCAAGGAGTTGGCGGAGCGTGAAGATTTGATCCACGCATCTGCGGCCAGGACGGAAACCAACTTGTTCTTCACGGTAGTATGATTTCCGTACTGGGGATAGTCTGCGGAGGAGAATGGATGTCAACAGCTTAGAGGCAACCGAAATAAGACTAATCCCGCGATGATTTGCACATGAAGTGCAAGCGCCTTTCTTGAACGTTAGGACAATAACTGATTCGCCCCAAAAGGAAGACACTTTTTCTTCATGCCAAGTTTTGGGAACAGCGCGGTCAGCTGGTTAATGATCGCCACACCGCTGTACTTGAACAGCTCCAGAGGAAGTCCTTCTAAGCCCGCAGCCTTGAAACGCTTCAAGCGTCGGATCTCGAGGCAGACTTCCGCTTCGCTGGGTGGATTCAGTAGGACTAGCCATGGTGGACAACAAGGTGTACTGCATGTACTTATGGATGGTGGAGGCCAGTTGAACTGCGAGTGAAAGTGCTCAGCCCAGCGGTCCATACACCTCTGTTGGTTGGTGATCGGAGACTCATCCGCCTCGCAGCTGACCTGAATAATAACAGGCTTCCTGAGGCCAGTGGACCGAATGAGTTGGAAAAGTCTGCGAGTGTTGCCAGAGAGGGCAGCAGTCTCCAAAGCATGCTCAGACCACCATGTCTCGCGATCTTTGCGTAAGCTTTGCTTAAGCAGCCGGTTGGCAGAACGGCGCCGCTCGTTGCAATCTGATTTCGCGGACATATCTATGCGGCGTTCGAACAGCTCCAGAGAACGAGCAGAGATCCAAGACTTCAAAGGGCGTCGAGTTAAACCGCAGCATGACGGTCCGGAAATGGTCAGCACTTTCCATATACAAGTCCAGTGTTGTTCCACTACTTGCGGTGGATTCCAACTGAGTGCATATGCCAGTGAAGACTGATAGCTCTCCTGGACAGGGGAATCAGTTAATCTGTTTACATCAATCTTGCGGTGCTTCGTGTTTCGAGATCCTCCAAAACACATACAGGTTTTCGCGCAGACCGGAGCACGATCTGAAACAACGAAAGTGGACCAAAATGACCTGCAGTCCAGTACGCTGACGCGCCATCTGAAGCTAATCACAATGTGATCAATTTGAGACCAAGGTTGTGTTGAAGAAGGGGGACGCCACGTTGCAGAACGCTTCTTCGTACGCCTGAAGCTAGTGCTCGAAAGAAACCGACGGTTGTCCTCGCACAATGCGATAAGTCTCTCCCATTATCAGAGCGATTCTCATAGAGCGAGTGATGACCATCAAGGGGGCATTGGTATGGTAAGAGGCGGCCAACCCGTGCATTAAAATCCCCAGCAAGGATAACGACATCCGACTTTTAGCATTAGTCAAGAGCTGATGTAGATCTCGGTAGAAATCGTCCCTGACCGAGTCGTCACTGCAGTCGGTTGGAGCGTACACAGAGATCACAAACAAGTTGCATCTCTCTTCGCGGTACCTGTTGATTCTACATGAACTCCGAAGCCGAACTGCACATAGTCGGCTGTTAATCGGGAACCAGTCCAGTAGTACCGCCTCGGCCTTGCCATTCAGTGCTATACCTACACCAGCCAAACCCGCTGAGGCTGCTTCTGGATCTCCAGAAAGACGCAAGTGATATCTGGCTCCATGGTCAGTGGGGGATGTCAATGTAAGCACAGTGCTGCGATCTTGCAATCGGGTTTCTGAAAGGTAGCAGACATCAATGTCTAGGGAATCTAGGGTGCGCGCTAGACCGGCTTGCTGTCCATTCTGCATGAGTGTCCGAACGTTGAAGCACGCCAGACGGAACGAGGATCGGGGACAAAGGAGAGCCATAGGTTGAACTCCTTGATTTACGGAGCAACCGGAATCGCATCCAGATTGTTGAACAGATGAATCGGGTAACCGAAAGTGAGGATTGTTAGATAACAAACAATTGGCGTGTGATGAAGTAGCTTGAAAGTGAGTAGCAGGAGCAGTAGTTGATGAGCGCGTTGTAGTACAGTCCATGGTTTTGTGAGAGGGTATGTTTCTACCCGGTTGCCCAAGCCGTAGTAGGGAGTTGACTTAGGGGACTCCTCTCTGAGCATTTGGCTAACTAACCTACCCGCAAGGCAGCGGGGCGAATTTAGGGAATCGCGCCCATTGGGAGGCGTTGACTGAATGATGCGTCTTTGTTTGATAGATTACCAAACAAGGGCCCAACACTCCCCATGAAGTCAGTACAATTGCTGGAATACAATGTCCCACGGAGGTGGAACATTGTCCCCGAACACTTTGCTGGAACGGGGTACGCCCGAACCACCAAGCTGACACCACGAGGAGGTAGTTCGGCAAGCCAGCCACTAATCAGCATAATGTTTGAGGTAAGTAATCCAGATAAAATGTCTACAAAACCAACAGTAGCCGTCGTTCTAGGGTCAAAGTTTGTGAGATGCCACAGCCCACTTCATGATATCAGACGAAGTGCTACGAACCCCCCATATTCAGCGACGTTGGAGGAGGAATGTACAAACCCAGTGCAGGATAGGATCGCCGACTCCATAGTTGTGTAGCTTGTGAAGAGGATAATGTGACCCAATCGGTCAAACGCTCTCATTAAACCTAGGAAGACAGTTTCAACACCTTTTCTGCATGACATCGATACATTCTGTTCAACTGGCACTGGCTGACGCACGGTACATGGTACATTAGCGGTTTTAGCGGAAGCTATGTTGCATCGCACTCATTTCGGCTCTTTCCTTAGTGTTACTTCATTTTTAACCGACATCTCTCACTTGCAACCTTTAATGTCTTGCGAACTCGTTGTAACAGGTCCATACTGGGTGCCGAACATTTAACGTTGAAGGAACAGACTGCGAGTTTGGTTGATTGCAATGTGGCTACACCTATCTCGGATACCTGTTAAGTTCCGGTCCGTATCAACTGCTCTATGGTCTCGATTACAATGGTAGTTTGGTTTCGTGTCTGCCTTCGTCATCCCGAGCACTTATGTTGCCGTATTCCACAGAATTTTTCATCTCTGCACTCGCCAGGAGGACATACCTCGGCTGTAGCCCGAACCCCCAATCGGCTACAAACTCGAATGGTTCTGGCTTCAAGGTAAATCGTAGGCGAAGGAAGAAGAGCATCGGCAGCACACTGGCACGCCGCACCGACGCATCCATGTTATGCGGCCACCTGCAGTTGCACACGGGCTGGTGGTGCTGCGATGACTCCGGCACCTGCACGGATTCGAACTGATGACCTTTGGGCTACAAGCTAGACGCATCACTCCTTTGTCTCCCGGCCCGAACTAAACCGTGGTCCTGCGCGCCAAAAATCAAACAAGATGTTTACCCGGTCATTGTTGCCACCTCGATTGTTACGTCCGAGAGACCACAAGTCGGCACTAGAGAAGTTGTTGGCAGGGATAGAGATATACTCAAAGGATTTCTGCACCGTTGCAATCGCTACTGGATATTCGTAGCGCAGCTTCCGTGTTAAGCATCAGCGGGCCACGACACTGATGTTCGTAACTTGCGCAAATGCCCTTTTTTGTGTTATTTCCCTCGCGGTCTCTGATGAACATTCTGACATCGCAGTACTACTGTCGTGCAGATTCCTGGATGTCATACACGTTGACGAGCTGTGAGCAGGCTTTGACGAATTGGTAGTTCCTACCCGCATGTGCCGGAACGGCTTCAGATATCGGTTGACTTGTGAGCGCTGCGGCACATGATCCACTGTATGTTTGTAGACCCAGGCGCTCAGGTACCTTTCGTAGTCAAAGACACTAGCCACTCTGAAAACCGATTCCACCAAGCAATTTATATTGTGTATTTGTTAATCGGTTAGCAATTATATGGGACAACATGGGGCACTGTCCAATAAAACAGTTGCCAGGGATTAGGTAACAAAAAATGCAGGAAAACGAGTCGATCACCACGCTCGACTTTTACTACCGTTTGTATATGTTTTCTATTTTGCCCCACCTTTTTCGATCCTCGTAAGTGTCAACAAGATTTGGTATTCAGTGGATTGAAAAGCGGGTACAATATTCTTTATTTTGTGCTCGGATAGCGTTAGTCGCTGTCGATAACAGTGACAGCGGGTATTACATAATAATCTGTAGTTCCCTCTAAGTCATTCAGTCGTGATTGATCTCCGTTGTCTGTCACATACTATTGACGTGATCAACATCACTAAGATAATAATGTCTTACAACCTCAAGACGATTAAAAAAACCGGCGAGAAAAGTAGGTGAAAATTTTAAACCGTAGAGTAGATGGCCAATCAAGCATGAGAAATCACTGCAATATACGCTTACGACTTTTATCTGGCCTCTATCAACCTAGATGAGACAATTAACCGCACGTATTGTCTTTCCCGGTGCCCATACGTAGGTGGACCGCACAAGTTACTTTGTTCTAGTCCTGTGATCACATTCTTCGTCTCCCTTTTCACGGTATCGCCTGGTCACCATAGGACTTTCGGCAACACTAGGCGTCATCTGAAACCCGCCTAAAACATAATGTACCGTTAGCACTCCCGAAGTGAATGCGAACTCACAGCTTCGGCTGTTGATGTTCTGCAACCTGCTCACAAAAATGCCATACGGTCGCTCACTATAAGGTAGTTTCATTACGTCATTGTTATGCGCTGATACATGGTTGTCATGCAACTGTTTACAGTAGTACGCTTGCTTTGGAACCTCCAGCAGGCTTCGAACTTAACAAGATCATGAAATCGCGCTCTTGTTTTAGAGGTTGCATATCGCGCATTTGAACCTCTGCACTCGGTGTTCCCGCCACTTACTACAACGTTTCGAGGGCATCGGTAATTGAAAAGTCCAGCCTATTAATGTCTTCCACGCCAACTAGCAATGAACAATGAGCAATAATTTATAACGGGTAAAAAGGCAGGTGCCTGACATGTCCCGTAGAGGGGTTAGAGTGAGAAAAGTTAATGGAATCCTCGGTCCGGGCGATTGCAGTTTTAACTACGCTGCCGTATAAAGGGGGTTTGAAATTACAACGTGCGCACGCAAAGCAATAACGGGGGTGCTTATTGATCACGTAATAGGCGAGAAAAAATAAATAATAGCAAGGACAAAGCTTACTCGTGTGCAGCTACCTCGGGTCTACAGGATATAGAAATCCAGTTCCTACAGTAGTAGCGTTTATCAAATTGTGTGCAAGAGGTTTGGAGTGACTCATTCTTGAGTAGGGTTATGGCACTGTCCACTCTCTGTTGTGCATTAGTGCCAGCATCTGGTGGTCGTGGGCTATAGCACGTAGTGTAAATGTGACAGAGTATCGTCAAGGTGTTTTTTGAAAGGGGATAGGGTGCGTGCACTAATTACATTTTCCGGGAAGGCGTTCTAAGGCTGTGACACTCGAAGGGAGAAAACGTATCGCAGGCATTCCCTTTGGCTGTGCTGCGTGACCAGCTTAAACCGATGACCTCTTAGCGGGGTGCTGTGACTGAGCATCAAAAGGGAATGGCATGAGTGGTTGGGATTTCTCAGGATCTGGTACAACATTGTGGGATCGCCCCTTAGACGACGACAACGTCCACTGTATATTTTGAGTCTTCAGCCTGAGTGGGTAGTGGAGGCTGGTCAAACCTCTGACGCTCTTCGTTGCTCCACGTTGTGCAGTGTCGAGCGCTGTGAGATGGTGCTTGAGCCACGGTTGCCACGCTTGAATAGCGTATTCACACTACTTTCTACTATATTGTTGTGCGTTCCGTTCTTGAGAGATTCCACTGAAGAGGGAAGCTTTGAGTAACAACGCGGATTTTACATATGGGAACATTGACTTACCGCCCATCACCGGCAATTCGAGCATCACTGTAGTGCGGTGATAGAAAGCCTTGTTTAACATTTTTTTGCTGATAATGCAATTACTGTTGTTTGAACCTTATTCTACAGCTGTCAGATGTCCGGGTTATCTGCTGAGACGACTGTTTTCATCTTGAAATTTGGTGCTAGATTCTCCATAACACCACTGAGATGCAATGTGTCACAGATAAATTCCCAACTGCACCAATTCTCCGCGGCTACTTTCTTTAGCCTCATCGCAACGAAGAATGCCCTCCTGACACGCATATTCTGCTCAACTTCATGGAGTTATTTTTACAACAAGTTCATCTTTATGACTCACCCTGTGTTTTAACCATCAAGATGAGCATATTTTGTTTGCGCACCCTTGATATGCCTGACCTAAACATGTAGTCACGATGTGTCAACGAGTCCAAGTTGTAGCGTTGGGCTGTGGTGTGTGGCAGAGAGGTCCCTTCTTGTACAACTCTTCAGTTCTCTTGGCAATTGACTGAAAGTTCCAGTAATGCTGTCGACCGATCTTTCTCGATTCCTCTAACCTTAGTTTCGTTTAAGGTAGGTTGCGAGCCGGTAGAAGTGGATCAGAAATTATTTCCATTACCATGGCTGAGATCTTGTTCAGTGGGAGTTGTTATGTCATCCCCATATAAAAAACAAAGTTCTGAGCAGTGGATTTTCCCGAAACTACAACCAGCTGCGTCGGTAGATAAAAACGCTCTTGGCGGTAAACGCATTAGTTTACTACGAGTCCTTGAATGTCTCTCTCAGTGGTCTCCGGAAGCTAGTAGAGCGACTTCAAAGTAGACTGCGCGATCTTACTAAAACAGCAGAGAGTGAGGAAACATTCGACCTAAAGCATGTAAACGGTGACACATGTGGTTTGATCCAATCAGCATTGTGTGCAACCCAGAGACCAGCCGTTTCTACTTATTTATAGACTGAGAAGCATTAGTTCAATCCTAAACATGTCACAATACAATATACCTTTCGGTGTCATTCGGCTTGTTGAGTTACGGCGATGCCTCAGGATTACACGCAATGCATACATCGGCTGCCTAAGCAAAGAGATCGATTGACCGAAATTGCTTTCTTTCCGCATCTAACCAATAATCGCGCAAGGTTAGCAACTTGCACGTGATCTGCTCGTATTACTATGGCCATAGGGGAGACGTAAAAAACTCAATCGTTTCATTTTTCTACCAAAGTTGGCGAATGTAGGCTAATTTCAGGAATTGCCTCAAATTTCAATGAGCTGAATGTTGAATTTGATGGAGCTAATCGCAAGAGTTCACGAGCGATTACCTGACATTTGAAACCTTCGTGTACCTGACTTGTTCGCTTCTCTTTGTCACTGGTTCCTAATCAATCTGATCAAGGGCAAATGAACATTTGGGACGCGTACCGGAATCTATGAAAGAATGATGAAGTATCACTAGTAAATTCGCAATCCAGAAACTAAGAGGTACATAAATGTGACGTTGCCAAGTGGTAGCATTTATTTGAGTTCCCTTGATTTTGGCTGCCTTGAAGGCGTCTTCGTATTTGGTTGCTCTGTTCACCACTGAACATCGTCATCAAAAGTCTATGGGGGCGAACACATATGTCATATGCATTTGTACTGCCGCCTGCTGACGGTGAAAGATGTTGCATGATCTGTTCAAATGGCCACCCGAGGCATTGGACAGCTTTCCACGATGGTTCGATTCGCTCAATTCCTTGCAAGTACCCATATACTCGTACTATTCGAGTTTAAACTAATCATCGGTAGGGTTCACATGAATTACATTAAAGCTATCTGAACAGTATACTTGATACTTACATTTATTCATTTGAGCGAATGGACAGAGATGTTCAGCTTACCAGCGTGTTTTTACACACGCACCTGCTCAATTAAGTGTATTCTGTGTGTCTGTGAATATAGCGTCTAAAACCAACTGATCTTACACCTGATCACCCCGTTCCCTCAAGGAATTGGTGATCTATTTCGTTCTACAAAGTCACCACAGAATCGGGCACCCAATCGACATGCCTAATGCATGGTCTTACCAGTGCGTGAAACAATGAGCTCTGTTTTGTTACTTACCCAGAGATAAAAACACTTGTATTTAGAATTTATAGTTAGAATTTAGCAAAATGTACAGCGCTCCGTTCTTGTAGTTTCGTTGCTCGTCAATATTGCGCTTTCCTCACGAAAGTCACTGGTCTTGGTTTCGCTGTACCAGGATAGATACTAGACTTAAGGGGTGAAGCAAACCATCACTAAGGTTTTTTAACAGAGAACCTCGTTTATCAGTTCGACTGCTTAGTTATCACCATTGTCGTTCAGAAATGTAACTATACACTTCTAGCTCAACCGAAACGATATTTCGCGGAATAGCAACTTTCTGTTCATAAAGATCTGAACCATAGCCATTTCTGTTCACAGGTGCTATCGGTTCTGTCGGTAAACAGATGTCATGCTTGACACATTTAGTCTGTTTCACGATGACACCTTGGGCACAGAGAGCTGAGATCGATTGGGTGCACTTGCAAAATCTGCCATCAAAAAATTAAGATTTCTGAACTCCAGTCTTTCATCGATTCCGTCTGTGTACTTATCGCTGAATGAATGAAACTTACTTACCAATGACCACGGTGATGGTCGAACATCGCTAATGGTGCTTTGGGCTCACTTGGGAAGGAATTTTAAATAATCTCGTACCTCGCTCTATGCACCACTTGCGAACGAGAGCTCACGACTGCTTATTCTGTCGTGAAAGCAGAACACGGAAGAAACCAACTGGTTCCAATCTTTTTGGTGTGACATTTGAATTAGGTTATCAGCTGAACTACGGTGGGCATTGTGACTTGGTAGCAAACGCCCTTTAAAGGGATGACACTTAATGATACTAATTGAAGTCTGCGGTTGCGTTCCTTTCACTACGTCACATCTCATCAACTGACTTCTACCTTCAGGAGATATCTAATGTGTGACGAAGGAAACTATATACGCACTGCGTGGCCCAAAGACCAATGACTGGAAATCGGTGGTTTCTCGTACGACGACATTGCAGACTACTATTCTAATATGGCATGGTACCCCAACGATTGGAATTTCGCCAATCATGTGCCCACTCAAGCGGACCTTAA